>CM069605.1:6131043-6355987 GCA_035771175.1 Paratinospora sagittata
CTACCTTATCCGTTTTTATGTGTGTTTTTTCAACTGTTCGATAAGAATTTTTAGTGTTTAACCATTGACACTTTTTCGCAATATAAAAGTAAACCCCTGTAACAAGTTATGTTCATATCAAGTTTTAAAAAATGCAAACCAACAAGAGAATTAGATCATCATCATGAGCATGATTTCATAATCACCAATCTAAGCCATTATAATAGCATACTATAAAATATTGGGTAAAAGAAAAGGGCCACCATAATTTACTTTGTAGCAATTATTTTGTAAATTATTGTTCGAAGTTATCAAAATTAGGCTCAAGTTCAACCCGATCTACCGACCCAACTCAATCCATGTACACCCCTAGACCATGAGGTCATGGAAGGGGCAGCATGCACTCACTAATTACACACACACATATATATATATATATATATATATATATATATATATATATATATATAAGTGTTAAATTATCACATCTTTATGATTAGACATCTTCTTGCATGAGTGGAGTATTAAAACAATTAAGATTCCTTGAAACACACATTTAGAGATGATGGGCATTCCCCAAGTGGGGACTTCTCACGCTTCACAAAAGAAGTAAATAACAAATAAAATAAAATAAAAAAGTCAAAATCAGATACTTATCCTTCTTTAATTACTCTCAATCTTTGCAAGATTATAGTAAACAATGCAAGTTTATATTAAACAATTTGATATACAATATCAAAATATCCACCATAGCAACAACACCTCATCCACCACCCATTTGCTTCCCCTCATATCGCCCCCTCATTCCCCACTGCCCTCCATAAAACCAAAAAGATATACATGTAGATCCTCATGTACTCTAAAAGGCTTTTTTAAGATTTTTTAGTTCATGAGTCGAGGCCAAAAATAATTATGATTGAGATTTGTGTGTTCTCATGTTAACCTATCTTTACTTTTTTAGATTGAAACTTCAAGTGCCTCATCATCATTGCATTCCCTCCAAGAATGATCCCTCGTGCGCCCAATGTAAAAAAGATATATTTTTCATTATCATCACCCGTGTGCTATTGAAAGGGATGTGAAATGATTAGCGCTTAAATTAATATAAGCCTAACTATGTTTAGTTTGAATAGACTAAACACACGATAATATTTATAACATCACATCACATCACAGATGAAAAGGTATTGCATATTTGAACAAGAAAAATAAAAATAAAAATATATTGCATATTTAGTGTTTTTAGTGTAGTGCAATCGTACTTAGTACGCACTATTATTTAATTAATTTTGGTTTTGCCTCAACCATTGAAGAATAAGTTTTAATTTTTTTATTTTAATAATTGATCATTTTCATGCGTAAAAATCTAATTAATTATATTGTTATAGTGAGAAACTATGGAGCGAGAAACTCTCATAAATTGTTATTTAAACGTTACCCTTATTATTCTGTCTTAAATGTTGTATAATACAGTGCTTTAGTTCTATTAG
This sequence comes from Paratinospora sagittata, assembly GCA_035771175.1. NCBI lineage: Eukaryota > Viridiplantae > Streptophyta > Magnoliopsida > Ranunculales > Menispermaceae > Paratinospora > Paratinospora sagittata. Next base: position 6,132,513 of record CM069605.1, read on the forward strand.
AATAGATGCGCTAAATTGCACAAATTATTTGTCTCACTTGAATATTTTCCTAGCTAATTAGAGCATTATTTCCCTTATACTTATATATGTCTATCTAAGTCATTATTAACAACTTTTTATATCTTCATGATAATGCTACATAGACTATCTAAATCAAGACATCAATCCATAGCTGCGGTGATATGATCATATGACTAGTGGTTTTTTGCATTTAAGATGACATATTCCTGCTTTTATATGTAGTAATGACTATTAATAGTTGCATGAATAGAATATGTGATTTTATAAACAGTTTGCTATAAGTGTTTCAACATTCAACTTAATTTATCTAGAGTTTGTATTTTTTTTTTTGTTAATTTGATAATATATTATTTTAAATGCTCGCCCTTTATTATTCTTCATATTTTTATCCTTTATAAAATCAAGATGTGGTACACTAGCAGTACTATTGGTAGCTAGTTAGTTGTTTAATCTTTTTGTTGGGATAAGTATTACCCAAGGAGGCTCTTAAGCATGTTGTTGTCAAGTTTAAGAAATATTAACCACGGTATCAGATAAGCATTATCCCATAAAAGCATTGTGGTCCTAGATAGAAACACTAGGTTTTTATAACAATAGCAAATCACAGATTACCGAATGTAACTTTATTACACATATATTTATGCATGAATTGGATAAAGAAGATACTTAGTATAGGGCCTAGCTAGGTTAGGAATGATAGAAAAACTAATATTTCAAATAGTTGACTTCATGCTTAGTGAAACTAAGAAGGAGATCGATTTGAGCGTAGGCATACGAAGTTCTATTGGTATACATGCAATATAATAGTACCTGCTGTGACTTTGCTCAAGGACCATAATTTGGAGTTTTATTATGATGATACTCAATATCCATATACATATTCATAAAAAAAGTTTTTATCTAATACCCCTAAGACCTCTTTTTTTTTTTTTTTGTCTTTGATACTCCACATGAATCAATAATAATAGTTTAATGAGTTCTAAATTTTAGAGTAACCATATATATATATATATATATAATAGGGTATCTAGTATAGTAATTAATTTGTCTAGATTATAACTATATATATATATATAAGTTTGTACTTCTTTTCTTTTGTATTTTTCATCCTTTTCAGAGTTATATATAAATAAAAACTCTAACACTTTCCCTTCTCTTTTACATTATTCACACCAATTAACTAGTATATATACAAGGCTTTACTTTGAGGTACATGGCTTTATCAAGATGTGAGAGGTAGATTAGCATATAAAATATATATCTGTCTGCAATAATAGTACTGCACATGAAGGAGGTCATATACATGTATGTCATGAAATGGTATAGCTTCCAACGTATAGGCGCTAGCCTTATATATAATAAACATGATAGGTTGTGCTTCTAAATTATCGAGAGGTTTCTTATTCACTATATTTAAGTCAACTCTACAAAATTCTTTTACATAACATTCTCTACCTAGCTAGTCTAGCTTCAATTATGTTTCATTATCAAGAGTAAGCTGCTAATTGCTACCATCACCACAACTTACCAGGTGCTTAAACTTGAGTATTGACACTAGTTATAGGTTATCATATATATTTTCTTCCAAGTCTAATAACATATTGCAATTTATTCTAAATTTTTCTTCTAAGTTTAATGATCATATATATGATCTTAAAATGAAAAACTTGTACTTAAAACTCATAAATATATATCATTTTGACAAATGTATCCAATTTTATTGAACTTTGTTCTTTCTCTCCTTCCATTCATGCATGAACATTAATGTAATCTAGAACTTGAGGTGACGAAAAAGCATTCTTGCACCTTGCTGGTAATTGGGTTTCAAAGAAATGAAAGATGGCCTAGCAACTATATATTCCCAAATCTCATCCACAAAAAGAGATAAAATAATCCTTCGTCCCCACCATATATACTAAGTTAGAATAGTGAATGAGGTTGATTCTCTATTTTAAAAATGTGTACCTGGTCTCAATTATATTAACCTTCCTTTTCTTGGTCATCTATTCTGTAACAACGTCTCCTTTAGCAGCCATTCTTAATAAGTCCAAATTCAAGGTCTCTTCGCGTAGATAAGAATCCACTTTATTTTATTCTATTTTCTTTCTTTTTTTCCTTGATTTTATTATATTTAAACAAACTAACCAAACTTGTAGGTTTCTAGGATATAAAGCAAGCCGAAATCTTAGCATCCATGATGATAACTATATATAGCATTAATATACATGTACATATCCTAGTACATTTCTTTATGTAATAGGACACTATGCATGCAACTAATGATGTTATTTGCCACAATTTTTCAAATGTCTTCTCTAAATAAAATGTAGAGTTTTTTTTTTTTTTTTTTATTCCTAAGAATTTTAATCCATATGATCATGTTTACAAAATCTAAGTTCGAGTCTAATTAGTTAATATTCATTTAACCTTTAACGACTTTAATTTCAAACGTACTTGACAAAAGGAAATAATAATATATATGATCATCACATAATTTAATGGAGATCAAATGAGTTTAAAAATTAAAAGTTAATTCTATTTTTTGCTGCACTACATTTTCTTCAACATATATAAAAGTATCAAAAGGTTGGTGGATTGGCTATTGCTAATAAATCAAAAAATATATACTCTAGTTTTAGACACAAATTAGCAAAACTCATACACTCTACTATAATTGCCTACTTCGTCACTTGTCAGTCATTTTAAATAGTGATATGCAGTACGTGACCATGACAAACACCACGCCCAACATTGCTCTTATTAAAGCTAGCCCACGGCTAGCTATGGCTATCTATATTGGCCATATATGCTTGATAATATTTTACATATAGCATGATTGAGGCTAGCTACTAATGTAAATGATAGGTGATATCGGCTTATATGCAAGGTTGGTTACGCGTGACAATGCATATATTTGGCATGATTGAAGCAAGGATGTTACTCTCTTTTTTGTCTCTTGTGATGTTTAATGTAGATACGATATCAAGTGCCATACATGTGATCCGCCTTCGACCAATGTCCTTATATAGCTTCCCCAATATATGTTCTATTAATTATAAAGTAATGTTATATGTACGTTGGGTCTCAACGTCATTTTATAACGCTGACACCCAGCCTTTCTTAAATATTTTAAGAATACGGAGAATGTTATGCAACACCAACAATTAATCAACACAAATCTATAAAAATTAAAAGTACCTTCTATGATCTTCCTCCTCTTTCTCTTACTCTATGAGTTTTATCTATATTGAATTCATGTTTTACTGATCCAGAAAGAAAATACTAAATATTATGATATCCAAGTTGGCTCAACTGTGTGTTTTAAGTCAACAAAATCAACATTTGAAGTTTGGCTTGCATAGTCCATACAATTACTTATATTTGTCTTTTTGAAACCCTTTCCTTAAAACCATAGTGTTATAGGGTTTTTCATTTAAATATTTCTTTTTTTTTTAATCAATGAATTGACCATGAGTTGAAAAATCTTATTCTTTCCATAGAACAAAAAGTCTACAGTAAGTCAAATTTAATTAGACAATACACTATTCTGACGTGGGCAACAAAATCCCTGTGGACAAGACAATCTCCTACAATTTTTGTGTAGAGACATAGTTCATGGTGGTGTCGGCTACATGAAGGTATCATTAGCACTAGTCCAATTCTACCAAGCCCCCCTCTAAAGAGTGGAAGGAGCACTTCCTTTATGTGAAAAGCATGTGATATGTAATAGTGTACAAATTAAAATTAAGTGAATCTTGAAAAGAAGGGAAAACAAATAAAATAAAACTGAGTCAAGATGAGAATAATTCATAGCCTTACTTTTAACTAGATTACCAAATATGTCGTATGAAATTTCACCATGTTTTCATCATGATCTCAAGATTCTTCTCCAATATAAATTGTACAACACTCAAATAAATCCAAAAAAATATATTCAAGATTTATCCACCTTTGAATCACAATTAGGGGTAGCTAGCCCCGCCCCCTTCCCCGAGAAATCAATAGGCAAGTGGAAGACATTATTTATTATGTGTTGGTGTAAGATTTGACCAACACCAGTAGGATGATGAGATGAAGAAAGTAAGGCTGATCTATTTTGTAACTCGCCAGAGAACTAGTCTGGACACCAAAGATAATGATCTGAAAAGGAAATAACAGAGAAAAAGAGGTTATCGTAAGGAATACTGGTGTGGTGCCGGCTAAGGCCTCTCTGATGCCTAAGTTAGTTCAGAGCTCGTAGAAGAATAATAGATCTGAACTATGTAGACAATGACGTACCTTTCCCTTAGGGGTGATATGATTTTTACAGAGTTGGATATTTGGCCTGGAAGTCGAGTTGTTGTCACGACGCCCCTGACGTAGGTTGACGTTATGACCGACACAGTGTACTATACACCATACATTTCATATACAGTATACAATACACTGTCAGCCTCAACCGACATTCACAATAATTCTCAAAATTTTCATAAATTTGGACAACATCTCCCCATAAATTGGACAATTCACATTTTTTCCTAATATACCACAAATCAAATCAAATATATATCTATATAAATCATCATCACATTCATTCCATTCATTCCATTCATACCACAAATTAAATTCTCACTTGATAAATATCTATGATCATCTCATTTTATCATCACAAGCATTTTATAACCTTACCATACAACCCATGTAGGTGACATTATATATATAAAATGTGATAATTATACATATCAAAATAACAAAAATATAACCTATTTCCTCCAAGCATACATACACATACCAGACGAAGGCTCATGTGATTATCACTCACGGATTTTTCCTTTTCCCTTCGACTCAATACCTGAAATATTGAAGGAAATGGAGTGAGCAATCAACAGCTCAGTGAATATATTTCTTGATATGACAATTATATGCATTTAGGAAAATATGACATTTAAAATCACTTCAAACAAGTATTAAACACATGCATCATTCAACGAATATATCATACATGACAATAACATAAATTTCATGGGTTTTCAAGAAAACAATGTATTCTTTTTTCCACAAAATCCACAATCTCCCTCCTTCAAGGCAAGAGAGCGGGTCTAACCCTTGTATGACAGTTACAAGGTAGCCACAGCCTCTAATTACTCAATTCACAGTCATTTCAAGGATCTCCAATCCTTATTAGGACAGGCCTATTGACAATGAGGTTACGCATAACACTCATTCGGGTATAATTCCTAACGAAATGACAACATATGTGATCTACCTTCGCACGTCTCGCATACTCCAAATGTCAAAATCATTTTGAATGATCAATAAAATACAATGCATGTACGTATATAACATGTTTACAATTAAACATTTCAAATAAATAAAATGTCATACAAGAACCAAAATCAAGAAAATATACTCACAGTACAATATTTTTCAACTTAAATACCATCACCGTCGCTTTCGAATCCAGCTCCAATTTAAATCCATAAATCCAACTAACTTAACTTGTCACAATCACTCCATAATTCAATTTTATTTATTCATATCTATTTACATATTTAATTTCTCAACTCACTTCAAATCACCCATAATAAAGATTAACCTTAAAAATATTATACACATTCTGCGAATTTAGATTTCAACTCCATTTAGGACTCATAAGCAGTTGAAGAAACTACTATCTCGTTTTTGTAGTCAATCTAGATATTTCCACAATAAATAACAGTGAAAATAGATTTCCAATTCATATTTTCACTAATTCTCAGTTTATTTTTCTACTAGAATATATATCAATTTTATTAAAAATCTAGAACATTCCTAAAAATATTATGTCCATATCGACACGTATAAAATCAGTCATTCTATCATTCTATTACCTTCAACAGGTATTTTATTGAGATTTTACACGTTCGCGAAGGTCACGACAGTGAATTTTACTCACCAAAATCATATATTTAGTTACTAAAAATATCAAATCATATCCAAAAATCACAATCTTAGCATCGAAACGTTCGAAATTCAGTTCTCTATGATTCTATGATCTCAAACAGGAGTTTCACTGGATTCCAATGTTCACGTCACTGTTCACGTCGTAACTATTCATTAAAAACATGTAAATTTTTAGTAAAATTGTCAAACGATCTCCAAAAATCATAAACTTATCATCGATGGACTCGCAACAGTGTATTCTACCATTCTATAGCCTTCAACTGGAGTTTCATTGAGTTTTAAATGATTCAAAAGGTTTTCAATCTAAACTCTAACTTCCAACGGCTATAAAAATTCCAAATGAACATATAAATTCAATCTAACCATATATTTAAGGTTCCTACAGCCTAGGAAGTGTTTTCCAACCATCCTAGCGGATTTTCATTCACGTTGGGTCAAAACCTCAATTTTTGAAAACGATGTAAAACGGCTCCCACAGCAAAAATTACTCCGAAAGAAAGGTTACATCTAGCTTAGATATAAAGTTCACGAAGAAATAGAGTGAAAATCACTTACCACGGGTCCCGATTTAGCGCGAATCCCTCGTTCCTTCCTCCGTTCTTCTTCGTTCTCTCCTTTCCCTTTCTCTTTGTTCGTTCTGCAACCTCTTTTCATTCTTTTTTTTTTTTTTTTATTTAACGTTGGAGAGAGCTTAGAAATGAGAGAGATGATATTTTATATAAAAATGATCTAATGCACCTAGGTTCCCCTTCATAACCAACTCCTCCATCAAATTTCATTCAATTCAACTCATCTCATTTATATAAGTCATTTAATAATTCAATTATTTCACATGTATTCATATACACACATGCATTACATCATACTATGCATTAAGTCCTTAAATCATACTCCAAACCACATATTTAATTAACCAACCCCATAAATTAATCAATTTAATTCAACTCCAATTTTGAACTTGTAAGCACCCATATAGGATGATCCCATATGTATCATCTTCATTTCATAATTTTATTTATTTACAAATCATACACGCGTATATTTGGCTTATACGTATAAAATACACATATTATACATCTCAATATACACGTAATTCGACGTAGGTTTTTAATTAAAATTACGGGGTGTTACAGTTGTAGTCAAATTAGGAATTCCCAAAGGCTTCCTAGCCGGATCAGGAGGGATTTAGTCATCTCCTAGTTGAACTAGAAGAGCTGAGTAGCTTTCTAGTGGAACTCGGAAAGTCAGATAATCCTTATCACGGTCGGATTAGCAGAGAATCTCGAGTTTATGGCTGTAGATCTAACGTAGTCGTTATTTGGCACGTGGCCAATTTCTCACCCTACTCGGTATCACCGAGCAAGCTACAAGTATGTTAGTCATATTTCAGATAGTTGATCAGGTTGGTGCTGAGGTTGATTTTGAGATCGGTACTATCAGGAAGACACCGCGGTGTATCGAGGTGTAAAGTCATCTGACCGACCTGGCGGTTATGTGTTGACATGGCAGTTTGCTTGGTATACCGAGATATGGTCCAACATTTACCCCCCAAGCTCCGAGCAAGAACGATTGCTTGGAGGTTAGATGAAATGCCATGGTACCGAGCCATTAAATGTGATGTCAGTTACACTCCAAAAACCACGCTGACGTGCGCAGCCTGAGCTGTCTGACAGCTGTCGCACGTACTCTTGTTGTGTGTCGTTGATGTTGCCTCGGGATTAGTACACATCCTTGCATTGCACGGGTCAATCTCTTATAAATAGGGATCATTGCCATTTTGTTCAGCATCCTAATAAACGCTGAGACAACTCGGTAATCTCTAGCTCGACACCTTTGGTCAGTTGCTTCTGTTCGGTAATTCTTCGTCTTAGCTTTTATTTTATTAATTTCCTTTTGCTAAGTAGTCTGTTAGGTAATTTATATGGTTGTCTTTGGGATAGATCCATTTACCGACCAAGCTATTTCTCCTAACAAGAAGGAAGTTTCCTTCATGGATCTCTTTTCCGAAGGCGAAGAAGAGCTTAGGGTTGACCATCAGGTCGGAGGTGATGCCCGTGAAGAGGATTCCGATGAAGACTCTAAGGCTACCGAACAGGATGCCACCGAGCAGGGTGAGGAGGTACTTGATGTGCTGCCCCTCGTAGTTGATAAGTCACAGAGTGTGCTCGGTACTACCGACCCGAGCACATCAGCTCCTCTTTTCGAAGCTGAGGGCTCGTTAGTTAGGGGGCTTGGTGATGTGACATATTGTGTTGACCGCATCCTATCGAAAATTAAGGAGCACCACCTTGCTCAGTTGAGGAAAGAGGTCGGTATTCCTAACAAGGTGGCATTAAGGGCACCTACTACTGGTGACTGACCTAGTTGTCCTAGAGAGGGAGAGGTTGCTCTGCACACCAACCTATTCAAGGTTGGGTTGAGATTACCCCTGTAGGCATCACTTTGTTGCCTACTCGGACTCTTCCGAGTAACCCCTGCTCAGCTCAATTCGAACGTATGGAGGGAGATTTTGAACTGCGTCGTGCTCTGGAAGAAGAAGGGATGGCCAGAGTTCGATTTCGATGACTTTGTCTGGTATACCGCCTAGAGTCTCATTCGAAGTGTAGTGGATGTTACTATGCTTGTACCCACCAAAGTGCTGAGGAGGGCCATTTACTAATCACAGAGAACCCCACTTCCAACAAAACGTGGAAGGACAAATGGTTTTTCGCCTCTGGGGAGTGGGTGGAGGAAGTTGGCGTACCGACCAAATTTAGGAAACCAGGTACCGAGCTCCCCTCTATCCCGTTCTATTCCTTATTTGATCCTTAATCGATGTATATTCCTTATTTTCCTTAATTTGCTCGGCAGGTACTTGGGATAAACCAGATAGGGAGGAGAATTACGACTTCTTCCGAGTAGATGCCATCTACGAGCTGCTTTTTGTGGATTGACAATATAAGGTTATCCTAACACCTGAGAGGTCGCACGCAACTAGTGTTATTCCTAAACAGAAAGTCGTCTCTGGTTGTAATTATCTTTCTTCACATTGCTTTCCTTGCCTTTTTTATTTATGCTGATCTATTTTATCGTACCGACATGTTGTGAAATACCGAGCTGATGCTGTGTTTGTTGTATAGGTTTCACTGTTCCTTCAGTTACAGACCAGAAGGGAAATAAGGGAAAGAAGAAGGAAAACAAGAAAAAATATGGCGTCAAAATGAGTTGTGGCCGGGAAATACGTTGCTAACCTGTTAAAACTGAAGAACCTAGTCGTTGAACGGGTTACTGCTACCCAGGGGTCTGCGGGGAAATCTTCGAGCAGCGCCCCAAAAAAGACCCTTACTTCCAAGGGCAAGGCCCCCACCGCTTCTACCAAGTAGGTAGTTTCTCTTGTAGAGGAGGTTCAGTCACCTAGGGCCAAAGCTAAGGCCCTGAGATCTGCCGAGCAGGGTCCTGCTAAGAAGCCAAGGTGGGGAGATGTTGATCGCCTCACAAGGAAGATTGGGTATGTCAGCCTAAGATTCAATAACTTCGAGGTCGTCATTCCCAGCAATGTCTCGTTCATAATGAGGGACGAGCACATATATGAGGGCCTAAGCGACGTTTTCATGAAATCCACCAAAGTAAGAACTTATCTTTCTCAATCAATTTGTTTATCTTTTCTCTTTCCTTGTTCGGACATGGTTTTTAGCTTTGTAGGCTACTGCTCAGGTCATTTATAATTTGTGTCGCATCCAAGCAGATTATTAGCACTTCAAGGAGGCTTTGAAGGAGTCCCAGACCAATGTTGTGATGTAGGAGTTGAGGGTGGTTGCTCGAGACATCTAGCAGAAGAAAACCTCGAAGCAACTGCAAATGAAGGAGTCTAAGGTTGCAACTTTGAGAGACGAGTTGGCAAGGTCCCGAGCAGAATTCCAAACCACCCTTGAAGCTAAGATGGAGGAACAATGCAAATTTTGCATAGATACTGCCTGCATTTTTGTCGTGACCACCTACTGAGTTGAATTGGAGGAATACTTCGGTAGCTAGGTAGTTTGGGCAGGCTTCGAGGCGTGGGCCTAATCAAGCAAAGCAGCGGGAGTGCCTAATGTAGAGGTGCAGGTCAGGGTAGAGGTTGAGGCACCCAAGGAGCCCACCGAGCAAGCTCCTGATGGAAGTAGGGTCGGTGTCTCTCCTGAGGAGCTCCAAACCATTAACAATGACGAAAAGACTGCTAGCCTCGCATCACTCATAGCCAAGGTGGAGAAGTGAAAGGCTTCCTTAGCATTTTTTGTGTTTTTTCATTTTTCATGTGATGGCTTTCTTGCCTCTTCTACTTTTGAAAATATTTTGTAGACATCTTTTATTAATATAATATTTTTTCTATGTTCAGATCTGCCTTCCAATTTTTCCTTGTTGTTTGCTTCCTCAAACTTTTTTGATATTTTTCTAAGTATAAAAGGGGCTTGTGTTCGTAAACTGGTAGGCATTAGTAGTACATACCGACTTCATACCTTTTGCATTAGTCCATTGGTTGTTGACCTAACTTGGTTAATGAGTAGGTGTGTATCGCAGTCCTTGCTCATCTTGGTAGGGATTGCCCAACACGCCATGCATTCTGAACCCAAGGGTCCTCTTCTCGGTAGTAAGCGTATTTGCTACTCCAAGGCAATTTAGGGGGCTATCCCTTCTTCTAGGTAGTACTCTTTATTCTAGGTCGATTCCCCAAGGCACTTTTGACCGTAGTCATCTTCTTAGTGAGGTTGTACCAAGGCAGTCTAGGGTTCAACACCCATCTTCTCGGTGACTTCCGAACTGGTCGATAGTCCCAAGGCACTTAGACAACTGTACTGGGTCCAAAGACATGTAGAAAAGAAATAATTTTATTGATGTAAATAAACTATAAGTCGACAACCATTGTAGATAAATCGATTACTTGCTAGACTTGCTACTTCTATCGCTACTACTACTGGTAGTACTTCTTAAGGTGCTACACGTTCCAAGGTCTGGGTATCTGTCTTCCTGATTGGTCTTTGAGCTCATAAACACCCGATTGGAGTATAGCGGTGACCTTGTATGGCCCTTCCCAGTTAGGACCAAGGGCTCTTGTGTCGGGTTCCCTTGTGTTGAGCATAACTTTCCTTAGTACGAGATCACCTACTTTGAAACTCTTGTACTTAACCTTGGCATTGTAGTGTTTAGAGATCCTTTGTTGGTATGTTGTCAGCCTAAGTTATGCCTTCTCTCTTTTCTCCTCCAGCAAGTCCAGGTCGATAGGCAATTCTTATGAATTCTTGAACTCGTCGAAGTATGTCGTTCTCAAGGTCGGTATGCCGACCTCAATCGGGATAACGACCTCCATTCTGAAGGCTAAGGTAAAAGATGTTTCTCCTATTTCTGTTTGGGAGGTAGTGCGGTATGACGAAAGAAGTTGTGGCATATCCTCGGCCCACGTTCTCTTCTTCTCCTCGAGCCTCACTTTTAATGTGTGCTTGATTATCTTATTTATAGTCTCGACCTGCCCATTGGCTTGAGGATGAGCATGAGTAGAAAGGAAGTGTCGAATACCGAGCTCTTCACAAAATAGCCTGAACTTGACATTGTCAAACTGCGTGCCGTTGTTAGAGATTATGGCGTATAAAATGCCAAATCTGCATATGATGGATTGCCATATAAAACGCGTAGTCTTTTGCTCAGTAATAGTTGTGAGCGGTTCAACTTCTGTCGATGCACTACAACACTGGTCGATATATCGGGCATTTCTTTGTGTGACCAAATGAACATATCTCTGTGTTCTCGGAGGACAACAACTATATGCTCAGTAAGTTCTGAGCTTATGAAAGTTCCGATGTTCACTATCTTTGAGGGATCATTGGTGATCTGAAACTCTATCCATTCATCTTGCTCCACAAGTCCTAACACCTCCTCCATTGGGTCCAGGTCGGTACTAGGTTGGACATCCAACTGCATGAGTCATTCTTCTGTGTTGTCCAGACTTCCTACCTGGTTGGACCTCTTTTTCATAACTATCATGTAGCAGTATCTAGATTCCTCCTGGTTGCCCCTGACAACACCTACACCTCTTTTAGCTGGGAACTTAAGTGTCAGGTGATAGGTAGACACTACAACTCTTAGGTGGTTGAGTAGGGCTTGACCAATGATAGCGTTGTATACTGTGGGACACTTCACCACCAAGAAACTAGTCATCACAGCGACCTTGTGTTCTGAATTTTCGATTGTCATTGGCAGGGTAATCCTTCCCTCAGGCATAGCTTCATTCCCAGGTATGCCAATCAGGGGAACGTCGACTGGGTTGAGTTGTTCCTTGGTCGAACCTAGCTTCTAGAATGTCGGCCAGTAGAGGATATCGGCCGAGCTCCCATTGTCGACTAACATCCTATGGACTTTGTAGTTGGATACCATCATTGTCATCACTAGGGCCTCTGCATGTGGGCGAAGAATTCCCTGTGCCTCTTCCTCCGTGAAAGTGATCGTGAAGTTAGTTTTCTTCTGCTTTTCAAGTCGGTATCCCATGTTCATTACTTCCGACTTGGCCTCTCGGACATATCCGTTCATAGCTCGATTGGAAGTACCGACCTTGTCTTCTCCGAAGATAGTTCTGATTTCCCTGATTGTTTCGGTTTGAAGGGTTGCATTCCTCTTTTGGTCAGAGTATTTGGCGAACTCCTTCAAATGTCCTTTATGAATCAATGTTTCGATTTCCTCCTTCAGATCATAAAACTGATCGGTGTCATGTCCATGATCACAGTGGTAACGACAATACCTCTTCCTGCCTCTCTGGTTAGCGGGTGCTTTCAACTTCTTAGGCCATTGCAAGTAGTCCTTGTCCTGGATCTCCAACAAGACCTTTTCCCGCTAGATGTTTAGAGGCGTGTAGTTGGAGTGCACATTCTGAGGAACTTTGTTTGTCACGACCCACTATACGTGACGTCATGACCAACACGGAACCCCCGGGTATACCCTCCGGCGATACACCCGGCGTCCCGTCAGCCTAACATAAACACAAATCTCAAATACAATTAATCCTATAACATCATCTAATCATGATCAACATTAATTAAAGATTACATCTCCAAAAATACAAAGTATAAAATTTTGAAAATTCAAATAATATAAAACATACACAACCCGTCTATGTGTTATTAATACAAATACTAGGTGTTATCATGTACATAATATCAAAATACTAAACTGTACAACACCTACATCAACAAAATACTGGAAGGAATGCTCCGTAGTCAAGCCTTCCTTTTTCCCTTCCTATCAGAACCTAAAAGGATAAGGATGAAGTGTGAGCTACAACAAGCTCAGTGAATGTCTTCTACAAGTGGCAATATATATGCAGGTTTGTAAAACATGTCAAGATCATTAAAACATTTGAAATAACATGAGATAACATGGAAATGAAAACAAGATTACATAAATGCTAATATAATGCATCATGTCATAATTAAGACAATGCATACCGTTTAAACAACATGCAATGCAATCCTAACACCTCCTAGGTAAGAATCAAATTCGAGAACACGAGTGCGCGAAACCCGTGCCCGAACGACCTCTTACCCGTATTCTAATAGGAATTCCAAGAGTACGTCACCGATTTACAATTCTTTCGAAAGCCTATACCAGGCCTAATCGAAAAACGGTTGAGCCTACCCTTGAAACCCTCTGCCAGGTCCACACTGGGGATCTCTCTAGACTTACAAGACTTCCAAAAGAAAATCAAGCTAGGAAACTCTACCCAAATGTAACCCAATGGAATATGCTTAAATTTTATTTCATGAATAGATTAAAACATGCATATGCCATATCCACACACACACACACACACACACACACACACACACACACACACATATATATATATATATATATATATCAATTTGAAACAAGTTATATAATACAATGCCACGTATATGAAAACCAACAAATAAAAGAACACTCACTCTCGATTGGCTAAGTCTAGCCAATCTAATTTCCAATCCAAAATCAAGTACTAGTACAATCACCAATCACCTCACGTACATAGACTTCCAACTAGCCCACGTGGGTTACTCGAATCAATTAGAATCCGTACAATATATACATGGTTCATACAATATTAAAATCTGCCAAAGTATGCTTCTTCACCATGACTACGTTGGCTAACCAGTCTGGGTAATGCACTTCCCTAATAAATCTTGTGGCTAGGAGCTTGTCGACCTCTTCTTATAGACCTTGGGCTCTATCCAGGCTTAATGCCCTTCTTTTCTGCCTGACGGGTTTTACCGTGGGATCAACATTGAGCCGATGCACTATGGCACTGGTTAGTATTCTAGGCATGTCCTCATGTGACCAAGTAAATACATCTATGTATTCTCAGAGGACAATAACTATTTATAGTTAGTTCCGAGCTTATACCAGTTCTGACTTTGACTGTCTTTGAGGAATGATCAGTGATCTGAAACTCTATTCATTCATCTTGTGCCTCCAGACCTGACACCTCCTCCCGTGGGTTTAGGTCGGTAATAGGTTGGACATCTAACTCCATGAGCCGTTCCTTTGTGTTGGCTAAGTTTTCTACCTGAATGAACTTATTTTTCATAACTGTCATGTAGCAGTCTCTAGATTCCTCTTGGCTACCCCTCATAACAACTACACCTCTTTTGGCTAGGAACTTGAGTTTCAGGTGGTAGGTAGATACTACAGCTCTTAGGTGGTTGAGCAAGGGTCGGCCAATGATAGTGTCACACCCTGGGTTGCACAGCGTGCCCCCTACCCAGGTGCGGGCGCACCACCACAGTGGAGAACGCCTAGCCATTATGGATTCATAATATTGTCCCATCTCGGCCAGCCACGCCACACAAGGACGCCGGTCACCGAGATCATTTATCCCCCTGCACAATCCACAACACAGGGAGGGCCTCCCCCAAGTTCGAACTCGCAACCTCTTCCTCATAAGGTTAGATTTCGCAACTTGAGTTGGGATAATATTATGGATCCATAATGGCTAGGCGTTCTCCACTGCGGTGGTGCGCCCGCACCTGGGTAGGGGGCACCCTGTGCAACCCAGGGTGTGACAAAAAAAGGCCTTATGTACTCAATGGGTACTCAAGTTGCGAAATCTAACCTTATGAGGAAGAGGTTGCGAGTTCGAACTTGGGGGAGGCCCTCCCTGTGCTGTGGATTGTGCAGGGGGATAAATGATCTCTGTGACCGGCGTCCTTGTGCGGCGTGGCTGGCCGAGATGGGACAATATTATGGATCCATAATGGCTAGGCGTTCGCCCCTCAATGGGTACTCAAGTTGCAAAATCTAACTTTATGAGGAAGAGGTTGCGAGTTCGAACTTGGGGGAGGCCTTCCCTGTGCTGTGGATTGTGCAGGGGGATAAATGATCTCGGTGACCGGCGTCCTTGTGCGGCGTGGCTGGCCGAGATGGGACAATATTATGGATCCATAATGGCTAGGCGTTCACCCCGAGGGGGTGCGCCCGTACCTGGGTAGGGGGCACGCTGTGCAACCCAGGGTGTGACAGATAGTGTTGTACACAGTGGGACACTTCACCACCAAGAAACTGGTCATCACAGTGACCTTGTGCTCTGAATCTCCAGCTGTCACTGGCAGAGTAATCCTTCCCTCAGGCATAACTTCATCCTCGGTGAAGCCAATCAGATGAACGTCCACTGGGTTGAGTTGTTCTTTGGTCGGACCTAGCTTCTCGAATGTCGACCAGTATAGGATATCGGTCGAGCTCCTATTGTAGACTAACATCCTATGGATCTTGTAATTGGCGACCGTCATTGTCACCACTAGGGCGTCTGCATCTGGGTGAAGAATGCCCTATGCCTCTTTCCTTCGTGAAAGTGATCTCGAAGTCAGTTCTCTTCTATTTTTCTGGTCGGTATCCCATGTTCATCACCTCCAATTTGGCTTCTCGGACATATGCTTTCATATCCCGATTGGAGGTACTGTCCTAGTCTCTGCCGAAGATTGTTCTGATTTCTCTAATAGTCTCAGTCCCACCTCAATCAGAGGCTGGGCCTCTCTGCTGGTCGGTATTTTTAACAAACTCTCTTGGGTGACCTTTACAGATTAGTGTCTCAATCTCTTCCTTCAAGTCAAAGTACTGGTCGATATCATGATCGTTGTCTTTATGATACCCACAGTATATTTTCTTGTCCCTCTGCTTTTTTGGCCATCGAACATATTTTCTATTATGTATTTCCAATAAAACCTGCTCTCTGGAAACATTGAGGGGTGTGTAGTTAGTGTACACACTCTGAGGAACTTTGTTGCTTCTTTGGTTGGGACAGTTGGAGTCTAATTTCTTTCCACCTCAATTCTCTTATTTGGGCTTCGAGTCTTCATCACGCTGTTGGCCCAGTATTATTGTCCAAGAGGGGGGAGTTAATTGGACTTGGCAAATTTTTGTTTTACCTTTCGTTTAATTTAATTAATCAATTAAAGTGCACAATAGGTAATAAGCAAAACAATAAAGTGCAGGGAAAATAAATACATGAACACAGTGACTTAGAGTGGTTCGGTTCCCCTTGAACCTACGTCCACTACCCAGTCACCCACGATTAAGATTTTTCAATACACTATTGGCTAGTCAACTTACGGGCGTGACTAGAAGCCTTTTACAGAAGCCAACATCAAGGCTTGGCTCATAACTTTATACTAATCGACACAAGAGCTTGGTTAGAAAGCCATACTCTAGCCTATACAAGGGCTTAACTAGTAAGCTACACTTTAGCCTACACAAGGGCTTAGCTAGTAAACCACACTCTAGCCTACACAAGGGCTTGGCTAGTAAGTCACACAGTAACCAACTTAATGGCGTGGTTACAAGCCGTACAATATATGGCATAAGTCCCAAGTTGACAAACATGTCAACGATAAATCAATATTACAAATGATAGAGATGTGTTCTATAACACACTCAACAATATAAGCTTACAATCTTGAATGAGTCAACAATACTATTTCAACCACTATGATTTAAAATGATGCAAAGTGTTGAAATAGTTTTTCTCAACGGCAATTGATTCAAATATATATGATGTAAAACCGAGAATCGAATATACACAACTATCAAGATATTGATTCTAAACAATGATAAGTTTAAAGCATAGGAATCAATATACTATAGCAATCAAAACTTGATGATTCTAAATGAATATGTGATTAAGATCAAGAATCAAACAAATCAAGTGTTGATCTAAAACTTCGATTCAATATAATATAATGTTAACACATGAACCGATATCACAAACTATTTATTAAACCACAAAACATGTATTTTGTTATGAAGATCAAGATATGGTTTCACAAACACAACTCAACACAAAATTGGTTTTAAAGATGATATAAGCACAAAACTTATTTGCATAAACCAAAATCACAATAATCTAGATATAGAAATGTATACCCCACTATGTAAGGTTGAAGCTTCAAGATTCTTCTTGTGTGATGTTGGATGAAAGAAATCATGATCAAGACTCAATAGAAGATGTAGAAAGCACTTAAAATGTCTTGAACACTTGCACAAGAGAAACTCTCAAGTTTCTTAAAGTTTTGAAAGATGTGGAGAAATTTTTGGAAGTATGAATCAATAGATCAAATGTTGTTGAAATTTTGTCTTGAAAGAAGATTTAAATCACTCAAGAACTTGTTGTTGGCTTGTAAAAAGACTGAAACGAAAAATGCACAAGTTCTCTAAGTTTTGCAAAAGTTGCTCTTCAAATGAGCAAGTGTGGTATTTATAGATAAACACCATATCGAGGCACATGAACGCGTTCCTTAACACAAGAACGTATTTCTAGTTTGAAATTTGAAAAATCTCAAATTTCCCTCCAATCAAGGAGCACGTTCCTTACTTAAGGAGAGCGTTCCTCAATATGTTAGTGTGGGCATAGGAACGGACTCCTTTAACAAGAACCACTGAGTTTTCAAGTTGTTACTATTTTGCCCTTGGCAACAAGAGCACGTTCATTCTTAAAGAAGCGTGTTCATTTTCCCTGATCAAAAAAATTATGAGTCCCGGGAAAAGCCACGGGAGCGTGTTCCTTAAACCCTAATAAAAAATTACTGAGTCTCGAGAAAATGCTCAGGAGCGCGTTCCTTCACTGAGAAGTGAAAGAAACTTAATTTTTTATCATAATAGGTTTAGGATATTGTCAAAAACTTAGACTAATATTTTAAAAACATTTTTGACAAGATTAAGGTACAATTGACACAGTTAAATGCGAGTGATTCGATCGATTAAACCAATGATCAAAGTAATAAGAACAATATATGTGAAATAATAAAACCATGCAAAGTTGATAAAATTAATGCATGATAATCACTTATCTATATGTGCATGATAAACAATTATAACTAAGTGATAGCATAATTATCAAACTAATATGTGTGCATGCATGATTAATCATATAATAATGTATATGCATGAGAATGATAAACTATATGTATGATTTTTTGAAAAGATACAAATTATGTTGTGGTTGGAACATGTAAATGTTACTCTACAGCGCTAAGATTCTAAATAAGAAATACAACCATGAAGTTCTTGAATCTTCGTGCAATGTTGTTCCTTCCACATGCTTTGACAGACTAGTTGATTCCATATAATATAGCAAGTTAGCACTGAAATAACTCAGTTAAAGACATTTGTACCGTGATTTTGTAAGCATCAAAGCACTTAGGTGAATATTAAATGGTAAACCACTTAAGTCAATACTCGCTTCCTTTTGGCACCCTTTTTCTTGGGGGAGCCGTTATCCGCCTTTTTGGCCTCAGCCAACTCATCTGCATTAATGTACATGTCTGCTTTTTCAAGAATCTCCGCATAAGACTGAGTTTTCCTCTTTCCAAATGAATAGTAGAATCTTCCAGGCCTTAGCACGACTTCAAAAGCTGTCACGACAGTCTGGTCTCACAACTGTCTACTTCCAGTTTCACATCATCGAAACACTGCAGATAATCTTTCAAGCTTTCCCCTTATTTCTGTCGAACAACGAGTAGACTATTTATTGGTCTCTCTCTCTCTCCTTCTTACCAGCGAAGTGCTTCATGAACTTGTGCGCTAATTGCCCAAAGGAATGGATGGATCTAGGCTTCAATCTCCAGTACTACTTCTTAGCCAAACCACCCAGAGTGATTTGGAAACCCTTGCACATTGTGGCATCGTCGTATCCCTTGAACTTCATCCACGACTTGAAGTTCTCAATGTGCTCTCTTGGATCTATCTTACCTTTGTACGTCCTGACTTCAACAGTCTTGACATTTTTAGGCAAGGGTGTTCGAAGGATCTCCCTCGTGAAAGGTGAGAGGGAAGGTCCTCGTAACTCCTCATAACGCCGAGCTTGGTCTCGGTTGGATATGGTTGTTCTTGATCTAGATAACAAAGGCACCGACCTCTTGGACACCGGCCTGTTTCTGTCGGTTCTTTCGATGCCAGGCCTTTTTGGTGGTACCGACCTGTCAGCTCTGGCAGATGCCGACCTGGGACACATGAAAGCCAAGTTTGGACCTCGTTTTCCTTTGAGAGAGTGACGTAAATTCCCCATGGGGAGCAGTCTGGGTTTGGAGCTCTGTGGATGATGGCTACGCACTGACTTCTGTCGTGATGTGATGCTCAGGCATCGACTCGCCTCTTCCTTCTGAGGTCGCAAGTCGAGAGTGGCTCGAATAGGGAGTATTTCCTTCAATATCCGCTGTTGCATCTAATGTTGCTCCAAGACCATCTGGGACATCTTCTCCAAGTTTTTCTCTACGGTGGTGTGTCTGGCTTTCTGTTTCTCAACAGAAGATTTTTTTTGACTTTTTTGGTGGCCTTCCTCTCTTCTTATCCTGAGGGACCACCTGCTTAGAGGCTGGTTCTGGTTTTATTGAGATTTTTGCTTCTTAACTCATTACGGAAGAGGTGTTTACGGCTTAAAGCATCAATTCCCCACAGACGACACCAAATGTTGGTGCAAGATTTGACTAACACCAGTAGATGATGAGGCGGAGAGTAAACGTTAATCTGGAACCGCTGGAACGTCGAAAAAAGTCACCGAAGGCAACTGATCTGAGAAAGAAATTAAAAATAACAGGCTATCGTGAGGAACACAGGTGTGGTGTCGACCAAAGACCCTCTAATGCCTAAGTTAGTTCAGGGCTCGTAAAAAAGTAAAATAGCAGGGTTGTACTGTGTAGAAAAATATCATCCCTTCCCCCTTAAGGGTGATGGAGCATTTATAGAGTTGGGTCTTTGGCCTTGTAGCATAATTGTAATTGAATTAAGAATGCCCATAGGCTTCCAGTCGAATTGGAAATGCTCAAAAGCATCCCAGTCGGATCAAGAGGGTTTTAGTCCTCATCCTATCTGGATTAGGAGGGATTTAGTCATCTCCTAATCGAACTGGAAGAGTTGAATGACCTTCTAGTAGGAAAGTCGGATAATCCTTTTCATAGTCGTTCTAGTAGAGAATTTCGAGTTTGTGGCAGTAGATCTCGCATAGTCGTTATATGATGATTTGTTGGGTTTTCCACTCCGGTCGGTAGGTACCGACGTGGTCTTGAATCACCTGAACGGCTTAGTAGATCGACATTCCTCGTCCAGATCAAGTTGGTATGTCAATCTGATCTGTGTCACGTCCGACCTGTCGAGGTTAACATGGTTTGATGTGTATTCCGCTCGGTATACCGAGAATATAGTCCAACAATAGACAAATAAAATCTAATATTTATATTTAATTTAACTTGGGAAGATCAATTACAATAGTACAACCACAAAAATGATCTATATTCTATTAATTAAGTAGCAACAAATGAAGTTTTAATATTCTATAAGTTACAACAACATTTTTTTTAACGCTAATCCTTTCCCTATGTTTTATTCCGCATTAGCATTCCTTTTAAGTACTATTATATATATATATATCTTTTCTTTGTATATATTTGTTTATGATAATGTACTATTATCTAGTACTTACCAGATCTTAAATGTAATTTTAGTGGAAGTAAAAATGTAAATGAAAAGATAGTGAAGAATATTGAAAGTGAAGAGATATCAAAGAATGAAAATTTAGATATTTAAAATTCATTATACAAAAAGAAGGAGAAATAAGTGAGGATGTGAGTCATAGAGTTCAAGCAGGATGTGTTGAGTGAAGAAGTGTTTCTGAAATATTATATGTATCCAATTAAAATTAAAGGAGGAATTTTCTAGAGTTACTATTAGGGCAGTTGTACTATATTGTATAAAATGTTGAGCAATTAAAAACATGTTAACAACTATGTATATGAGAAATGTGAACGATAAAATGAATATGTAGCAAACTTTAAAAAATAAAATATAAATGAACATATTCGAGAAATGGTAGACGTAACACCGATTAAAGATGTAAATGTTGGCTAGCTCCAACGGTATACATCTGAGCCCCTTCACTCGAAGTCGAGAGTTCAATTATCTCTTTGCAAATAAGTATGAGTTTTTTTCTCTCATAATAAAAGTGAGTACAGGACCATGGTTGTTAGTTCGTACTGTTTCCCATCCGGGCCCTTTATGCTTCTCTCTGTTGTGCTCGCCTTCTTAGTCCGGTTGAGGGGTCACAACTTCTTTTGGTCCCACTACCAACATCTTCTGACCTTGTGTCAACATTTAAAAGAAAAAAAAAAGCTAAAGGGAACTGACTAAAGTAGTTTAAATATATATAACGCCGGTCTTTAAAGGCATCAGTTAAAAAGAGTGACCTATTAATACTAAACGATAATAATAAAGGTAGAGGTAGAATTAAAACAACACGAACAAAAATAAGTAAAATAATATTTATTTTTCTTTTAATTTAAATGTCAACTTAGCCCTTGATAGAACGAAATAGAAGAAATACATTTAAGTACTAGCCAAATTAATGTAGTCGAAAAAAAAAACTTAGTTAAATTAAGATGAGTTAAGTTGTATTATCTAGTGTTGTTAGTTTTCAATTAAAAGGAAACTTTTTGGGGTATATTGTCCCTTTTTTAGAAAGAATTTAAAGGAATAGACATTTGAAAGGAAAGTATAGATTACAAAATAGACTGCAGATGGTTGTGGAGGTCACTGTAGGCTGTAGCTTTGGGTATGGTTGATGTTATTGATGTTATTGTTATTTCCTTTCATCTTTCACCTTTTTTATCTTTTGAAAAAAAAAAAAAAAACATTAAATTCCAATCAGAACTGCGCTATGTGGTATGTGTTTCCTTTTGCTCTATTAAAATTCCGTTGTTTTAGGTCAGGTGTGTCCTTGCGAGTCATCTACGTCTCACTACACTACACTGTACTACACACCTCTGTCTCTCTCTCTCTCTATCCACTTGAAATCTTTACCAAATCTTCTTGACAAAACCAACTCTTCAAATCCACTTCCAATCCAACATTAAGTCAAACTTCGTGCATTGGCCTAAGTATTTGCAAATATTTCATAATTTTACCTTAGACTTCCCCCACTTTAATATTCCATCTCTTCTTTTTTTGTTTCTTGCCGCATAGATATCAGTAGTTGATAATGAAACCTTTTGCTAACATAAAATTGGCCAACAACGTCTTTAAGTGTTTATGAGAGAAAACTTTCGTGAGATAGTTAAAAAATAGGTATAAGCTATATATGTTTTAGTGATTTCAAAGTGTTGTATCTGTCACATTATTGAAATAAAGAACAAAATATGAACCATATATATAGTTTTTCCTGTTTGAAAGAAAATAGAAGCAACCTGCAATAAATGAGCAGAATTATAATCATTTCAAAAATATATGTGACAAAGCCTTTCAATTGAACCATTTCCACTAATTGAGTCAAACTAGGCTAATCTTGAATTCTTGGTAAAGGCCCTGTTTAGGAGAGTTTTATCAAAAAAACACTTTTATGAAAAAGATTTTTAGAAAGATTTTTTTTGAAAAAAACTGGTCTCTTTAATTTTTTTTTTAAAATAAAAAATTATTTTTTTTCACCACAGTTTAGTTAGAAGCATGTATTACCAAACACTTCTAAAAATATTTTTGCTCCAAAATCACTTAAAAAAAGTTCTCACAAATTGGGCCAAAAATGTACAAAAAGACTAATAAAATAAAATATAATATAATGAGAGATGAAATATTAGTTTTTATAATTAATGGTGGCCTGGCACATAAATCTTGTACAAGGAATTATCTTATGTTTAGAAAATTAACATGTGTGGACCAAAAGAATCGTTCCTCGTTAGATAGGAAAACAATGAAATATACATGCGAACCTCTTCTCATTAGTATCAAGGTCTTTTGAAGTAAAACCTCACACCTAAGGTGGTTAAGTGAAAACAATATTAATACTAATTGAGATCTAGTCCCATCAACAATGGTATTGATTAAAACTAATGATTTAGCTAAAATATGACACACATTCAAGTATAGTACTTAGTGTGAGCTTATTGGAATCCAACTACTAGTTCAACATTATTCAATGATTAAATTTAAATCAATAATTCTGAGTTAGTAATTCACAATGAATTGAGAACATAATATTTTCTATAAAAAAATAAAAATAAAAATAAAAAACTTTTTGAGAAGACTTTCTCAGTTGCTTAATTATTCAATTGCATAACTATAAGCTTTTCAATTTTACCTATGAAGAATTTTCTTCTTTTGAGAAAATTAGAAAAAATAGGAATTGAAAAAAAAAATATTTTTCTCAATTCTCTTGTAAATCAAATATTAATTTTTTTTTTTTTATTTTCTTGAAAACTTGCTATTTTTTTTCAAGGAAATCCTTAATTTGATAGCTACCAAACTCAGATGATTTTTTTTAAAGAAAAAAAAATAAAAATAATAGTACGGTCTTCACATAAATAGTTCAGTACTGTTGATAAGAACTGAACGGAGAAGTCATTTCCTCCAGCATTATCTAATACAGGCATAAAAGCCTTCCATGCTTTCTCCTATTGAATGAAAGGTTCGTAGTCATTTTGACTTGCAAAAGAGACCTGCAAATACCAAAGGTCAACTAGAAAGTATACCTTAGTGCTTAGGTCACTGTCCTCCCTAATTTAATTTGCTTTCTTTACCCGAAATGAACTTCTTTCGGGCCACCTCATAAGGATATAAAGAGATCACACTTAATTAAGTTAGTAATCATAATAATAATTTATATGTACATATATAGAGAAAGACCCTCTTTTCCAATCTTTCTATATTGGAACTTTTTCTATTGTTTTAAAAGTTAGTTCTAATATTATAAGGCAATTTACTATCTTTTTTTTTTTTTACTGCTTCCTACTTTTTCCGAAGAATAGTAATAGATTAATTTAATCAAATACTAACTCAAATCAACAAGTTGTGTGATCTATACCACCTGAACCTCAACCAAACCGAACCTAATAGATTCGTGCGGCCATCAACAACATTGCTACCCGTGTTAGTGGGCAAAGATCAAATCCCTATAAGTGAAAATAAATAAATAAATGTAATTAACGTGTTGTGTAAATTTATGAGCCCTTTGTTGTAAACATACTCTTTTGGCCTTCGGGGCCTGATATGGTCACGGCTCCAGGCTAGATGATTGAAAAAAAAATTAAAAATGTATATGAATCAGATTACAACTTGGATGAACCTTTTTTTTAATCTTAAATTGTAGCCCAAAAAAAAGGGCTCAGTCCAAGCCCTCTACTACCAACATAGTCATTTAACAAAAAAAAAAAAAAACACACCTTCATTAAGTAATTATCCAGTGTTAACAATTAATATTCTCACCAAGCATATGAATTCAGAGCCCATCTCTGCTGTAACAAAATTGCAACTATAACATTGAGATCTCACCACAAAATTTAGGAGGCATCTCTCTAGCTATAATGTAACCATAAACCATAGAAACCATTAGCATGCAGTTTTTTTTTTTTTTTGATAACTGTGGTATTCAGTATTCCAACTAATCTACGGGGCCGCCACCCACCCACAAGGCCATGAGCCGGGAGACCCAAGGCAAAAGGACCCACCACGCCACCGTCCGGATAAGAATTTGCTTCCCCTCCTCTCCCTACCACTGAGCCATTACCTTGATGGGTATTACCATGCAGTATTACAGAACAAGATGCAGAGCACACAGGACTTAACTATTTATTCATTTCATTAAATACAGTATAAGGAGAAAAAGGTACAAAAATGAACGAGTCACTCCAAGTTTATACATAAAATTCAGAAAAGAATGTGGCATCCAAGAAAATGACAAGTCCAACAAGAGTACAAAAGTGAATATCAGTTCTAAACAATGCCCAAATGACAATAAAAAATAATAAAGATTTGTCTTCCATTTCAACATCCAGTGAGTAATAATTTACTTATCTTGGAATCTTAAGATAAATGGCACTTACTGGAAATATTTGTTTCCAACATGCCTATAAAGAGCAAAACATTTACAATAAGAACATCTCTTAATCCAATGAATTAAGGGCTTTAGAATGGACTACATGGATCCAATGCAACATAAACAAGTCCCAATTTCTTAAAATCTTGAAGAGCCTTAATGTCTATGGACATAAAAAATGAAAAACAGGAGAAGAAGTGAAGATTCCAGATATTCCAATGAGGAACATATTGCTTTGATCCTCCAATATTTCCTTGTTCAAAATTTTCATAAATCAAAGATAGAAGAAAACTAATGTCATCAGACATTCATTAAAAAAAAAACCTGTAAATCCCAAAATGAACACTAGCCAGAGTTTTTTTTTTTCCTACAATGATTCCAATTTGTTCTACAGTTGATAAGCACTTCTAGATAGACCCTAGTTCTTACAACACTGAGTCATGAAACATACAGAACTATAGTAGTGTTCCTTAGCAGCAGGGTGATGCAAGAACCAAGCATAATACCAGGATGATTAGCTAAATATGAGAAATAAAATAAAAAAAGGAACAAAAAATTTCAGTATCTAACTATGGACTTTCATCAGTTTTTCATTGATTTTTATATGCTGAAGCCTAAAAATCCAGTTACCATAAAAAAAGCCCCCCTTGCAACCAACCAACATAAGAAAACTCTCAACGTATCTAAAAACTTACTCAACGCCTAGGAGGCCCTTGCCTATCATATGGGCCCCATGCACCACTGTACCCATCACTTAAGCCGCCAGCTCGATATCTCATCTCAGGACTTCCTTTCAACATCCCATATGGCCCACCTACAAAATCAAAAGCCTTCCTAACTTTAGCTTGCTACCCATAATCAAGCACAGTATAAGGACTGAAACAAAAATTAAAAAAAGGTTTACCAAGTCCCCCTGCTCTCTTCTCTGAGTTCAATGCCCCTCGCAGCTTCTCAATTTCACGAGCCATGGTCACAAGGTTCTTCTCCATCACTTGCTTCTGTTCCATCTGCTCAATATTTGCTTTTTTCTCAAATTCAATAGCCTCGCTACAAAAAAAGAAAGAAAAGAAAAGAATAATGACTTCAAGTTATGCTAGGCAGTAGACGCCAATAAAGAAAATGAATAGATGGAATGCTAAAAAGAGAAAGAATTGAATGAAAATACAACAAACCAACAGGGAAAAACTTAAAACCTGGCCCTCATAAGCTCTTGACGTAAGCCATCAATATCACCCTTCATAACAGGTAATTGCTTATTTTCAGCTTTTAATCGGGTCAGGTCTTGTGTGAGACCCTGAACCTGGGCAGACAGATCTTGCCGTAGAGCATTTAGTTTCTGAGCTTCACCTCTTAACTGCAAAACCTCCAACTTCAAAGGTTCAGCTGCACGAAGCTCTGATTCCAGCTTCAAACCTCTTTGTATCAGTTCCCGAGCTTGTGATTCTTTCTCTGCACGAAGTTTGGGTATAATTTCACTGACTCTGTGCGTCTCATCCTTTGCTGCAGCTAATTCTCTCTGTAGAATCACATTGTCGTCCACTAGCTTCCGATTCTCTAAGAGAATCCTATGTATTTCTTCGCGTTGGATAACCAGCTCTTCCTCCAGAGCTGCTGGGTGAAGAGAGAGGGATCCTGGTCCATGGTTCATCATAGATCGAGGATCTTCAGGGAAGCCTCGGGAACCATTGGACATGGGATAACGGGGCATTCGGTTCCTTCCTGCCATCTTGAGATGCTGCACAAAGAATAACACAACAAAATATTGAGGATATGCTTTTGCAAACATAAGGAACTGTTAAGAACAAACAAGGACCATGAACCTGTTAAGAACAAACAAGGGCCGGACCATGGATTTACTACTAACTACTCCAATTGTCTACCTAGATTCAGCACACAGTTCCCAACTCTTTTAACAGTTTTAGGACACTAACCCTGGTCACAAGAAATGTTTTGCTACTTAAGTTTACTATTCTGCATGAGAAGATTCCAATATAGACAGCATCAAGATATGCTCAAGTCAATGAGAATAATACAAGTAACCTATCTCACTAAGCAATGCTCTTTGACAAGTTTCCAACAAGTGACTGTTTGAAGAAATGATTAACATCACCAAACAAATCCCTAAACCCACAACCAGTAGGTTTTGAGAACTCACTGAAAATAATTAAGAAAGCTTTAAAATAAAAAAATTTAAAAAAACTTGCTGGGAAATTTTCAACCATTCAACTACAAAGAAATACTAAGTTTAACATTCTAGATCAGTTTTTTCAGCTGCCTTTATCAAGACAATGAAAAAGGTGTACCTAGGACACAAGGTTCTAACTATTGCAGGTCTAGGGAAGGCTTGATCTACACAACAACATTATCCTTCTGCAGAGAAGCAGTTTCATGTATGTATCTTGTTTCTTATATTTCTTATAGTCACTCATGTCACAATACAACCTTTCTCATCAAAATTAAAATGGAAAATATAAAAAAATAAAAAAATAAATAGATAATCAAAATTAAAATGGAAAAGAAAAATAGAAACAGGAAAGTAACATGCTTATCAAGTCTATAATATTAATTTGTTGCTCTGTACATTTATAATACAAATTTGTACATATGAAATGACCCTTTCTAACAGGGGAATAGGGTACTGAGCAAGGTTTATTCAATAGTCTTTACAAGTCAATATTCAGTTTTAAATTCATTAAAAAATACCAAAATAATTCTAATGAAGGGAGGTCAAGCACCGAATCGAATAAACCACTGGCAGCATCTGATTCCTTGGATTAACTAGATTGAATGCAATCACACTTAAAAGGTAATGACATAAACAAAGAAGTCAAATATGTTAGTAAAACCCCATACCAAGGCTCAAAAGTGCGCCTAGAGGTGGTTAAGTGGGGATCAGATCGATATTGGTTGAGATCCAGGTCCACCCAAAACTTACAACAAGAGTAAGCAACTTTGGTTTTTTTTCTTCATTCTTATGCTAGACCAACTCAATCTTCCCAATCTTTTTGAGAAGGTAGTTACTTATTAAAATAATGAAGGTAGTTACTGATATTTTAGTATTTTGAACAACTAAGTACTTTGCATTTTAAAGTTATAAAATCACATTATAAATCCAAAAAAAAAAAAAGTTTTTACATGATTTAATAATTTTAGTGGATTTTTTAGAAAAATGTGACATTTTAATTAAGTCATTGCAAGGCAAATGGACAAAACTAGAAATCCTAATATCATTTTAGTGTCATTTCATTTGGTCAAGTTACTATTTTTCTTTTCTTTTATATTTTGAGGTAATTACAGTGTTAGAGAACTTCCCCAAAGTTGTTCAAAGGTTTTGATATTTTCAGTGCCTATTTTGGTTTGTGGTGTAGCAGATCAAGTCATTATAGGTAGGTACACAAGAACTTGTAGTGGGACTTGAAAAGACAAATCATCACTCCATAGCACAATTTATCGATTCAAACCACAGTTCTTGTAACCTTGCTTTGGACTAATAGAAGTTTTAGAAATTCTCCTAACAATTTGTATGGGTAATGCCTATAGGAAGTATTCTAGAGGTGCGCCTCCATTTAACACAACCTACTTTCATCGTACAATTGCACCATGCCCCATTTTTCGCTTCAAATGAAGTTGAACCTACATACATGAGGTTTTCACTCTTTGACATTTCACACCTTGTAGAAAGTATTCCTTCCCTCCACAAATTATAAGGTAAAACACAACTAATCAACATGGTGTTCATCATTTCTCTCAATGTTCAAATCATGCATTCAACAAGTCCACAATTAAGGTGAATACGGAGCAGTGTTTTGATGGATAATACCATGTTTAAAGACCAAAAATACCAAAAGGTACTTCATATTCTCCACCTCTATCACTTCTTATTGCATGTATATTTTGCCAAGTTGATTCTCAACTTCATTTGAATAGAGTTCAAATACTTCTAACGCCTTAACTTTGCTTTTAAGCAAATAAACATAATAATATCTTAATGTCATAATTAAGGTTACCAAGAAAATGTTGAAAAGACATCTTAATATGAAGGATATGGGTATTGCAAGCATCTTTTTAAGGATTAAAATCTCTAAGACATCAAGAAGATTAATATTATCTCAATCACATTATATTGAGAAAATACTCAATAAATTTAATAAATATGATAATAGCTTCATTAAGACACTAGTATATGTAAATCTACACCTAGCAAAGAATATAGGAAAACTCATATAATTGGGAGTTTAATGTCTCCATGATTGCACGCATCCTAATATAGCATATAGAGTTAATAAACTAAGTAGATTTACAAGTAATTTGGGAAAAGATGGAGGAAAATAATTAAGATACTTCAATATCTAAAGCACACCTTACATTTTGGATTATAATATACAAGATATCTTACGATACTTAAAAGTTATAATGATGCAAACTAGATATAAGATATGAAGGACACCAAATCGACAAGTGGATATGTGCTCACAATTGAAGGAGTAATGTCTTGGAAATCCTCGAAACAAATGTGTGTAGTCAGATGCACAATGGAATCTGAATTTATAGCTTTGGGAGGGGTGGCTTTCACATTTTCCGGTTGTTACATCTTAGGTGACAGATCCACAAGATAGGACCATGTTTAGATTCCTGGCCGACGTCCAACAGGGCTGGAAGAAACATTGGATTATAGTGAATCTTGCAATTGTATGGAGCATTTGGAAGGAAAGGAATAGGCTTATCTTTGATGGGATGGAGTCTCATGTGAGCACAGTGTGGGAACAATCCCAGTTGCTTGCCTCCTTTTGGGTTGCAAATTGTAATTTGTCGAATGGTTATAGTATCTCTGAGTGGATTCATGGGTGGGGGAACATGATTTCTTTTTAGTATGATGGGGAGAATATTTTGTCCTCCTCATCCGTGTATCAATTATGTACACTCTTTTAAAATTATATTAATGACACTATTACTATCTAGTACCTATCTATAGAATATGTAGTTATTATGATAGTCAGTAGGTCATTGGCAAAGCACATAGTAGAATACATAATAAGTTTTGATATATATGAAGAAAACACAATACCATAAAATAGTTAATTGAAAATGGAATAATTTCTATACATTATATAAAATCAAAGGACATCCCTGCTAAACCATTAACAAAAGGTTTGTTAAGAGATCAAGTAAAAGCTACATAGGGGAAATGGAATTTAAGCCTATGAAAAAGAAACTTCATAGTTGAACCCTAACCTAGCTGACTACAGAACTCATGATCTAGGTCCAAAAGGGACAATTAAATTATGAAAAGCTCGGTGTAGCACTAGGAAAACTAAGGTTGCATTTGGTTTAGTATTTGAAAATAAATATCCTGTTTTCATTTCAGTACCCAGAAAGCAAGAAAAGAGAACTTGGAAAAGAAAACTGTTTTCAAAATATGAACCAAACGTAGCCTAAATTCCTAACTATTCCTATAATAACCTTAGTGTTGTTTGTCATTTGCATAAGGATAAGCAATGCTTTTAAAGATTCCTATAACGTGGAAATCATGTGGCATATGGCAAGATACTATTAATAGGAATCACTTATATGAGTGCGAAAAAATTTGTTTCTATGAGAATTTAAGGCTCAAATTCTCATGAAACGGGAGTCATTCATGGCAAAAATGAACAAAATCATGAGAATCAATAATGTTTAGAAAAGAGTTATGTCAGCACTATTGTCTGTCTCTCCCCCTCCTGGTGCTGCCTGTGCAGATTGAATGATGAGACTGTTCACCATGTGTTTTGGGATTGTGCTTTTGTGAAGGAAGTGTTGGACAACCAAGAGGGGGGTGAATTGGGTGTTATGGCCGATTTTGAACTATTTCTAATTTCTTTATGGAAATCCTTTGATTAATTCAAGTCATGTACTCAAATCAATGTAAAGTGCATAATGAAAGATACAGAAAATAAATACAATACACACAAAGGATTTTTACGTGATTCGGAAATCCTTTTCCTACTCCACGCCTAGAGAAACTGTCTCTAGGATTCCACTATACCGGGTTCACTTCAAGGGTGTGAACCAAACTGTTACAATGTTTTTTTCAAGGTTCAAGACAAACCTATCCTTTTACGGGCTAAGGATAAACCTACGATTTCCTTTTGCGAGATAAGGAAGAACCACTTGTTCCTTTTTCAGGGGCAAAGGAAAAGTCGATTCCTTTTCACAGGCTAAGGAAGAACCGGTTGACCTTTTTCAAGATAAAGGGTGAAACTGGACTTGATTCCAATCTTGGAATCACTAGTGATATCACAATCACTTGATTGGGTTTGTTTCAACCTTGAAACAATCTAACAATACCAAATACAAAGATTACAAAGTTTGTTCTAAGTGATTAGAACTGTTACATATGAAGCTCATAAATACAAGTACTTAATATACCAGATATGAAATTTTAAGCTCAATGAAAGAGAGATCTTACAATCACATTTACCTTCCTTGCAGCTGTATTTGCTCAATGAAATGCTTTTGATGATGTTTGAAATGATGCATGAAATCAAGACACAAAATCCAAGCTTTGGTTCAAAACATTTGACTCACTGGTTTTGAAAATATGATAAAGAGTTTGATTTTGAAGAACATTCTTTGATTGTTGTTTGCTCAAATGAAATCACGTTTTTGCTCTCTCGAAATACACTTTGAGAAGCTCACAATGACTTGCAAAAACCGTGGTTACATCTCAGTTGAATGCACACACTCTCTCTATTTCAAAATGAGCAAGTTTGGTGTTTTTATAAAAAAATTACTATGGGTTGATTTGATTTCAAATATTGTTTAATGTAAGATGTGTAAGAGCATGCTAGACAATAGGAATAATCTAGGTGTTAGTAGAGAATATTTCAGTTAGGATAGTCTGACAAAAGTGTGAAAAATAGAAAAATCGAGCAAGTGGAAACATCCACATTTTTCTGTCAGAAATGTTAGATTTTTGTTTCAGACATGGATAGCGCGCTATCGGGTTGTGTATCATGCCCTATAGTGATGGATTGCGGGCTATAGCAGGTTGATATACACAAACCCGAGAGCTCTGAAATTTTCAGGACAGCGATAGAGCGCTATTGCCTGAAATTCCAAAAAACTAAAATTTTGACAACAGCTGAATAGCGGGCTATAGGTTCCTGTTTTTGAAAAATCATTCTTTTGACATTCAAGAACCAATCTATTGATTCAAAAATACTTTGATATAAGATTAAACACTTTTGAATCATTCAAAACTTATTTAAAACATGATTAAAACCTTTTGAAAACCATTTTGACAAAACCAAATTAAGGATAAAGTTGGTTTTAAAAACTTTTGGGAAAATGTGATTTTGATGAGAACTCATGCAAATATGACTCAAACAAGTTTAAAGCATAGACCAAACATGTTTGAATAAATTAAAATCATTTTTTGAGAAATCTAATGCATGTATGAATGACTGAGCAATATAGAACAAAGAGGTTTACAACCTATATCAAAACTCTAGACCTTTAGCTCATATTCTTCTCTTCTCATCTTGACACGTCCAAGCTTTGATTTAGACTTCTTTTTATCCACTTGATTTGACTTAAACGAGCTTAAATCTTGTATTAGCTTCTTTGTTGCTTTTGGTGCTGAAATATACTTTGAAACATTAGCACCATTTGTTATATTGTTTGTTAGCATCAAAACACTTAGGAGGAAGCTAAGTGAAAAAACACTTGGGCTAACGGGAAGTCTGGACAAAATGGACGAGGAGATGCACGAAACTTTGCCCCCCTGATGATGGCTCCCTTTTTTGTTATCCTGTTAGTCTATTTGATCATCATTGTAAAAAATATTAGATTTGTGTGCTTTTTGCTGTTTTATGGAGCATCTGAGCAGAGAGAAATGGTAGAGTTTTTTGAGACTGTTTTTGTTCTCGCTGGAAAGTTTGGGAAAAAAGTATGTTTTTGTTTGTGGGATGGGTCAGTTCTAGCAAACTCTCCCTAGGGTATAGTTTTGGAGATTGGGCTTTGAACTGGAACAATATTCTGATTTTGATGTAATTCTCGTAGGATAACTCATCCCCTCCTTTTTGTACTCTCTTATCATATATATAATATCTATCTATGTTTCCGGTAAAAAAAAAAACATTAATAGCTAGGCAGTTCAAGACATTGTACAAGCTACCTATCTTAATGCAATTTTTTTTTCAACCAGTACTCACTCAAGTTTCTACATTATCTTTGGCATTAAAAATCCATTTACGTGGGGGATAAACTAATTAATCCTAGCCGACCCGTTGTATACTTCTCTTGTAGTTTTGCCAAAGAAATTTTCCACAAGTGGTTTATATTCTCAAGTAACAAGTACACAGCTCCACAAAATGTCACGGAAGGCTTATCACTCTTTCACATATCAAGATTATCAAAAGCTGAAAGGGAGACAGGTTTAATTGCCTCATACGCAACGCTATGGTCTTTGTGGCTTCAGCGCAATGATAGAGTTTTCAATGGAAATCACAAGAGCAGCGACCAGTTGTGGGAAAGCATCAAACTATTAGCTAGTTCTAGGGTTCATGCGTCCTCATGGGCAATGGTGTTCCACTATCATGTTGGTTGATGAATTGGAGTAATTGCCTCTTGTAAGATGTCGTTTTTGGTTAGAGTTAGTTAGGCTAGCCCGGTTTGGGTGGTGGTCGGGGTGTTTTGTGTT
This sequence comes from Paratinospora sagittata, assembly GCA_035771175.1. Taxonomy (NCBI): domain Eukaryota; kingdom Viridiplantae; phylum Streptophyta; class Magnoliopsida; order Ranunculales; family Menispermaceae; genus Paratinospora; species Paratinospora sagittata. The sequence goes on from CM069605.1 coordinate 6,166,457, forward strand.
CAAGTGCACCTCTGGTGCCCTGTGTTCAGATCTGTAAACTTCTTAATTAATTAATATACATTGTTGTTTCTGATCCAAGAAAAAAAGAAGAAGGAAAAAGGCTTAATTGAGTTGAGTTGAGTATAAACTAATTAGTCTAATTTCCATTTATGTGGGGGATTGTTGGGAAAAAAAGATTTCATAGTGAGTTTTGACCAAATTTTGACCTTAATGATAATTTATAAGTGGGACCCACAAGTTATTTTGTTGGGATCTAGCTGGAATAGTGGAATGTGTTCTCTTTCATATGTGTTTACTAACACAATATATTGGTTTTACTGAACCCATTTTCAAGTGAATGAGAAATTAAGTCTAAAGTGACCTAGTCAATCATAAGAAACTAGATGTGAAGAAAATAGATTGTCACACATTAGAATATGAAGAAAGTTCAAGTATGTTTATCTACTCCAATGTTGGTTGGCCCAACCGGGGCACACACCCCCATTTTTGTAGATTCACACAAGTGAAAGAACACTCCACACATGCACACACACCGCCCTCATTTGACTAGCCGGCCGACTCAACACAGTGCAACACAACATTAGAGAAATAAAATATAAACTAAATTCTATTTTATATATTCTTGTTCCACCAGCGCGGTGGCTTGCATGGATGTGACTCTAAGCATGCCTACATGGCATATTTGTTACGTTTACATGGACACATTTATAGGTGTAGTGTCTTTTCCCATCAATTGTGGTTATTTTATATATTCTTGTTCCACCAGTGCAGTGGCTTGCGTGGATGTGACTCTAAGCATCCCTACATGGCATATTTGTTACGTTTACATGGACACATTTATAGGTGTAGCATCTCTTCCCATCAATTGTGGTTGTTTACATGACGCTCGATCAACAAGTATAAATATCCTCCACTAAAAGTCATTTGATCATTCAATTTTCTACTTGAATTATCCTATCTCCATTTTTTCATTCTGGGATTCATTTGCTCGAAATCAGTTGGCTTCAACGTCTGATGAGAACATGTTCCTATTAGAACATACATGTCAAGTGGGTCTAGTGTCAATCCATCACTCATTGGGTTATCCACCATATTGGCATCAAACACAATCGTAGATAACATTAGATCAAAAACTTTCTTTGATTAGTCTTTTTTGTTACATTTGCTTGAGTTTTCTTTGTTTGTCCATTGGATCAACAATCTTTTGTTTTGTGGCCTTGCCTATTGCAAACAAAGCATTTCCCTTTAAATTGCTTGAAAGCGCCTTACCTTTGAATCGGCCCATCACCAAAGTGCTTCCTCTTCTAATAAGTTTTTGCCTCCACAAGATCTATTTTAGAATCAATGAGCAAATTTCTTGTTTTCTTGCCAGTGCTCCAATTGCCTTCTTCAATCCTTAATCTACAATCAAATCTTCAAGTCTCATTTCCTTATATTTATGTTCAGATAATTCTTGAAATCTTTCCAAGAATGACAATTTTTTTTATTATTGCAACCACTTCGAAAGATTCTTTAAAGACATTTTTTTGCATAAATGTCATGTAGAATTATTTGCAATTCTGGGTGCATAGTCAAGACAATTATTGAATCAACCATCTAGAAGTCGAGAAACTTATCAACTAAAAATTTCTTTAGGCTACCATCTTCAATTTTGTACTACTTGTCCAAAGAATTCCCAAGTTCCTTGGCAGTATGGACTGAATTATACGTATTATATAATGTGCTACCCAACCCATTAAGCATATAATTCTCGCAAAGAAAGTTTGAATGCTTTCATCCATCAATTGCTGCAACAACCTACTTGTCAATCCACCTTCTTTTGATACAGGGGAACCTTCTTGAAGAATTTTGACAAGATTATAGGTGGTTAGGTAAAACAACATTTTTTGTTGCCACCTCTTGAAGTCAGTTCTAGTGAACTTCTCGAGCTTCCTGGGCTTCACTGGCGCAGTGGATGAAGTAATAGGACGGGCCATATTTCAAACACAGTAGCAAAAGAAAAATGTCTCAAGACTATTGAAGTGGGTTACTATTGAATGTGCTAAAATGATTGAGGCTAAAGTTTGACTTTATATCCTTAAGACAATTTCATTCAACATTGGTGCTTATGGTAGAGCGATGATTGTCTCTCAAGATACAACAATTACTTCATGTAATAGTAACACTAGAAACTATAACAACAACGAATCAATAATATGTTCAATATTCTCACTATGCGGAAAGGAAAAAGAATTTCACGTTCTTGAAGAGAGGATTAGAGAAATCCTATTGATTGCAGCTTGCTCCAAACCTCCGAGAAACTCAGAGCAAACAAAATGTAGGAAAAAAAGAAGACGACAAGAAAATTCAAGAAAAATATTAGATAATCAAACGACTTCTATTAGAGGATATTTATTTTTTGATCGAATCTCATGTAGACAACCACAATCGATTAGCAAAGATGTCACATGTATAGACACATCCATGCAAGTGTAACAAATATGTCACGCAGGCATGTAACCTTGGTATAAGAACAAACACAATAAAAAATAAATTTATATTGTACTTTTCTAATGTTGTGTAGTGTCATGTCATGCCGAGCCAGCTAGATATGGTGGCAGTGTTGCACACACATGTGGAGCATTCATTCACTTATATGAATACATCAAAGTGGGATACCCCTTTGGACTCCATGTTCACAACCAACATTGGAGTATACAAACATAATTGAACTTTCTTCAGCTTTCAATATGGGACAATCCACTTCTTTTACATCTATTTTCTAATGATTACTAGGCCACTTTAGACTCAATTTCTCATTCATTTGCAAATAGGTTCAACAAAGTAAATAAATTGTGTTAATCCTCATACAAAGAACAACACATTCCAACTAGGTCCCACCCAAAATAACTTGGGTATCCCACTTTTAATTAAGGTTCAATTTTTTGTCAAAATTCACTTTAAAATCTTTTTTTCCAACACTTGACACCAATTTATCTCATTTAAATGAAAATTCCCAAGTCTCAGCTATATCTCTCTTCAACATTTTGATTTTCCTAACCAAACACTTCAATACAAAGTAACAGATATGGGATTCAAAGGAACGCCATTATCAATTGCTTACCATTAAAATCCATCAACAATAGAAAACTTCACAAACATAACAATCCTGCTCAAAGTTGGATCTATCAAGTTTCAATTTCCTCTCTCCAATTCTGATCCACACCATTCCCTTCTTTCCTACTAAATTAGATCATAGGTGGCTAGCAAGTTTGTTGCACACTTTAATTGTGCAACATAATATATGATTCTATCGAATGTCTCCGAAGAGACTGCAACACAATATATGATTCAAACTTACTATCCTATCAGAGTTTCATAAAACAATTGCTTCTATTGATGGAAAATTTTAAGATAGTTGCTCTTCAACTCAGAACACCGTATTTGATGTTTTCTCATTTTCTAAATCAACTAACCGAACCCAACTTATTGTTTTCTAAGTATCTGAACAGTAACCCACGTTGCCTGTTTCAGCCAATCTATAGAAATATAGCTAGTAGTTAGCGAAATCAGAATGAATCATACATTTTGGTTCTTCTACACTTGTTACTGCAATCAATTAAGGAAGAGAGATTGGATTACTTGAACAAATGCAATACTTATTAGTGATCTCTCTGATTATCATGTATAGAATATTAAACTTATGTGACTATTAAACAAACTACTAGAATATAAACAAAAAATGAGGATCACAGTTCTGATTATCATGTTAAAACCATGAGTTTTTCAAGTTCAATTCTGGTTAACAAAAACATGTCTTGAAGATCATCTTAATAATTAAATTTTACTCCTAAAATAGCTTAATGATTTCATCCTACTCTTAAAACCTATTGAAATCATTCAATTAGTTCATAATCATATCTTGAGAATCCTTTCTCCATCCTCCACTCATTTACTTATCAACCACCCCCCCCCCCCCCCACAAAAAAAAAAAAAGACAAACACATCAAAAATAAAAAATAAAAACAATTCATTGAATTGAATATGATAGTATGTGTGATAGCACCTATTATACCCGAGAATAAAAATAAACCAGAAAGTACTTAAAGTACATTATTTGATTCACTGTTTAATCATCTCTTGTTCAGAACTACTGTTCCTCATCATCATCATCATCATCATCAAAGAATATTCCCAAATCAAATTGGCAAAACAATCTTCCTCCATTGTTGCATTTTTTCCTTTTTCCAAAGCCCAAGTCCTCCCTTGCCAAATTCTTATATATTTCTTCCCATAACTAGAAGTTCAGCCCCAAAGTAACCTTATTTCATGCAATTTGTCCTTGATTAACCAGTACCCGTAAATCAAGTAGGACACAAAGAACTTAATACCCACTTAATCTCTCAAACTCTACTCCTCTCCAAATATCTTTACAACCATAAATACCCATCACGAAATGTCTTCTTCATTACTAGCCAATATGCATTGCAACTGTTAATTTTTCTGGTAAAACCCAACTCTAAGATTGTCACAATTGAAGAATGCCCACAGCAATAAGTTATTATTAACAAGAAGAAATTGAAGAAATTGATGAGAAGAAGACGAAAGAGAGCAGCAAAGACTACCTTAGACAAAGGGTTTTTGGAATTCCACGTATGGAGAGAGCCCTCAAAAACAGAGCCTCTGAGCTCCAAGCCAAGAGAGCTTCCCACCCAATTGCCACCACCACTGTACCTACAATCTCACTTTCCCTGAAAAACCTACTTTCTTCTTCTTCTTCTTTAATGGAGTTTATATTTAAATTACTGAATTGCCCATGCTCATTTCTGAAAGAAAAAAAAGGGTCATTCTAATAAGAAATAAAAAACAATTAAATAAGGGCCTTAAAGGCCTTCTATATTTCGGCCTATAAAGGCCGTCATTTAGATGCTTCAAGCCCTTATATTTAGGCCATTAAACGGTAGGGTATCCGTCATTGGTGGGCCAAATTGACGAAGCCTTCTTACTCATTTGATTATTGAGTATTTTCATGGGCCTTCTGCTGGTTAAAAAGACCTTATACCAAGTAGAAAAGATCTACGTTATATCTCTCGAGTGGTAAAACTCCTTACGTTCTAGCATAGAAAAATCATTTTGGTCCACACACATTTAAGGATAATGCTATAAAGATATATTTTTTTAATACATATTTTTTACATTGTAAGTGAGAGTGGATAATTTTTTTTAAATCACGCAATAGCACATCGTATCACGCGTTAATTGCATAATAAGATATGGCACGTGATTCGAGACAATCTAACCACTTTTATTTGTAATATTAAAAATGTGTGTCAAAAAAGTATGTCAACTAATCATTTTCCCACATTTAATTGGCACCACCTAAGACACTAAAACCTAGAGGGTCAATCCTTGTCATACACCATGAGCTACAATGGATCCACTCTACCTCAACACATATACCGTGAGCAGCAGCTGCATTCCAATGAGTACACACTAACTCTGCCTAAATGCATTGTCATGTCTCCGTTAAATTATCGGCTCTAGTACTACTTATTAGGTTAGTTTGGATTTCATTTAGTACTAATGTTTTCACCAACTTAACCATCTCAGGGACTCGGAGTTTTACTTTGAAGGCCTCGGCAATAATGAGAGGATTTCAAAAGATGAACTCATTACTTTCTATTATGAATTATCATTTGGGACCACTACCATCTATTATGAATAATGAAATTTTCTTTCTTTTCCAACAAAAAAAAAAGGGTTAGCAAGTAACAAAGTTGTTAGTTTTTTTTAAACTAAAAGTTTTAGCCATGCATAACTTCGTTATATATTCTAATTGTTTATGTTGGGAAACATGCGTCACCATATTGTAAGCACATAAATAAACTAAAACGTGTATTCTTTTAAGACTAATTAGTCTCCATATTTTTATTATGGTATAAACAACATGATAAAAAAAAAACACTTTGTTTTGCTTAGTAACCAAGTACTTCAAATGAAATTTACATATCACTGACTAATCAAAATCTTCCACCCTAATTAAATTTGAGGAGCTTGTTATAAATGTATCCACCAAGTATACTCACTCTATCAAAATTTATTAAGTAGGTGAGTAAAATAAATGTATTTGGTGGGTACATTAAGAAATTACCATTAAATTTGGCATCAAATTTAATCTTTCAATTAATCTATAATTTAAAATGCTTTGAAATGCACCACATACAATAACTTTTATTAGAAACTGTTTGACCTAAAAGTTATAGCTGTCAGATAAGGGTGCAACAATTTATGTTAAGCTATCATCAATACTCTCCTTCACGTGCAACTTCATCCTGCAAGTGGAAAGCTAGAACCCATAAGAGAGATAGAAGAAGAAAAATACCAATTAATTATATAAATAGAGAACATGCAAATGTCAATAATGAGACTTAAACCCAAGACTTCTCACAAAACCAAGGCTCTGATACCATGTTAGAAACCGTTTGACCTAAAAGTTATAACTATCAAATAAGGGTCTAACAATGCACATCAAACTATCATTATCCAACTCAATTTTGCTATATTTTTTCTTTAAAGATCAAGATTGAGTCTTCCCTTTAATTAAAGGCAATGTTATAAGATATTTTTCCAAAATTATGAAAACAAGGATGTTGGACCATATACCAAGCACGCACATAAGGGTGTAAGCAACCCGACCGACCCGACCCGACCAAATTCGACCATTTCGGGTCGGGTTAATTTTTTAGCAACCCGACCATACCCGACCCTACCCGACCTCTAAAAATTTATAAACATATTATATACATAGGAATCGAACTCAAGACCTTCTTAGGAATCGAACTTAAGACCTCCCTTAAGGAATTAGATTTCGCATTCCTAGTAGCCATGCACTATTCATGAATAGTGGCAGATAAATAATCGTTTCGATGTAGACCATCTGCGGTTGGGTTGCTACATGGCGATATGACAATATTATGTGGTACTATGGCTAGGCGTTCGCCCCGAGGGGTGCGCTCACACCTGGGTAGGGGGCACGCTGTGCAACCCAGGGTGTGACAAAAAGGCCTTATGTATGGCGACCCCGGGCCCCGGACCACCAACCCCGCAGGGAATAGCATGCGAAATGCCGGGACGGGACGCCCGGCGTAGGCATCTCCGACCACTCCTCAACTCCCGTGAGGTGGTTGAGACCCTACGAGCCTTATCTCAAACAACGACATAATATCAAAAGGTACTAAATAAAACTACCCACCGTATTAATCATCCAAGACAAGAGATAATCCATAAAAATGAACCATAAAATCATAATCCTTACAGTCCATTAAAATTGACATACACATAAAGTTTAAAATTGTGGGTACAAATAAAAACCATCATATGCCCACATGGTCTATCTAACAAGTCCCAACTCACCCATACTACAATGTGGTAAGTATTATAATTACATAATCCAAAATATAATACTTCATAATTTAAAACACAGTTCAATCAAAATGCCTCTCAACTCACATCGAAGCTTTGGATTCTCTCGCAGGCAAGGCCCTCAAGATATAACTACTATTTTACCCTTATTCGGGACAGAAGGACCTGAAAGAGGAAAATGAGGGTGAGCCAACGATGCCCAGTGAATAGAATTCAAATATGCTATCAATACTCATCAATAAATATCATGTATGCTTGTCAATGTGTGGTATGATTAAAAACTCATAACATATAGATATCAAACATTTATAATAAGTTCGATGCAAGTAAAAGCTTATCAATTTGGATCCACATTCCACATGCATTGGGTTACTAGTGCACGTCTATTTCACCGTACCGTTGATCTCAATCATGTTTATTTGGATTACTAGTGCACGTCTATTTCACCGTGCCGTTGACCCCAATCATTTCCTTTCCTAAAACCCTCTTATGACAAGGTTAAGTCCCCCTATTAGCCAGATAGATGGGCCCAACCAAAGTCATAAGGTTTTCTCAAATCAATGCATCATTCAAAACATTAGAACACATTCATGCTTTCAACATACAATATATATATATATAAGTGATATGATGACATAAAAGATATAATCATAAATGAAGTCTACTCACAACCAAGCCTCGCGAGAATATTTAACCACACACGACCACCAAACCGAATCAACCCAATCGAGATCCTGAAACATACATCAATATCCTACTATACATCAATTTATATGCTCAATCACATAGACATTACACATCAACCCTAAATCAGCCCACATATAAACAATAGGCCTAAATTCCATCTAATCCCATCATTCAACTCAAATCACATGACTTAGGCCTCTAATGCATAGTTCTCATTCATAAACCATTCTATTAATCAAAAATACTGATTTTCAATTCCTTAGGCATAAACATGCCCAAATTGGGTCACTTGATCACAAGTAGGTCTAACCCATGATATGGTCACAACCACCAAATCAGTAGCATAATCAACCCTAATCATGCTTAATTAAACATAAGTTGCATCAATTCAATGATTCTAGGCCAAAAGCATCAAAAGCCCTAAAATATGAAAATTTTCATACTTAGGCCATATTGCCGATTTACATTAGGTCACAATGTTCAGCCATGTATATCACTAATTTTGCATCATGGGTTCATCAACAATGGCAACTAGGTCAACATAGCTGACATGCAAGCTATTTGGAAAGGTCTAAGTTCATATTCTAAATTTAGGTCTAATACAAGCAACCCTACCAATTCTTCATTTAATATTCTGTTCAGATGTATCAATCTACCAACAGAAATATGTAATCACAAAATCAACCGTACAGATTGAAGTATGTGAAAAGACAAACCTTCTGTCCAAATATCAGCCCAATCCAACGGTGGACCGAAAAGATAAGTATATTTGATGAACAAGTCTCTAATTAGACAATTTTTCCTTTTCTACTGCAAATACTCAAACTCAGATGACTATATCACACAAAGTACTAAACACATAAACATTTCCACCGTTCAGAATACAGAAATATCAGTTATAAACTACATAGCCAAATGTTATATCCATCCAACGGTAGATTGAGGAGAACTACAATTTTGATCGAAACGGCATGAGAAATCCAAACTTTCCGACTAGCTTTTTTTGAGAGGTTAGATCTCTCAAACGAAACCTCTAACCAAGATCTCCACCGTTCAGAATGTAGAAATATCCGTTTTACACTACATACCCAAATTGTATATCCATCTAACGGTAGATTAAGGAGATCTAGAAGTTTGAGCAAAATGGCACAAGAAATCTAGACTTTCCTACCAGCTTTGTTTGAGAGGTTAGATCTCCTAGACGAAACCTTTGATCACGATCTCCACCGACCAGAATGAATAACCATAAGCTACGAACTTGCTGACGAATTTTGAGCTCAATCTGACCATATATCGCAAATATCCAGCTCTATGATGAAAACGTCGCAGAGATCTTCCTCCTGCAACTCCCTCCTTTCTCTTCTTCTTTCCTTTCTCTTCTTTTCTTTCTCTTCTTTTTTTCCTTTCTCTCCACTCACCTCTTCCTTGATTCTCTCCTTGATTCTCTCCTTGATTCCCTCCACTCATTCTAGCACTTCCTTGAAGAAGAGAAGTGGGCATGAGACACTTGTCCACTTTCATGCACCAACCTTCACATGTGTTGGTCTCATACTACTCATACCAACCACATGTACTTTAACCAATCTCATGCTTCCATCTATTTTAAATGTCCAATCCATTTAATACACCAAATTTCCATTCTCATTTATCCTTTTATTCAATCAATCCTAACTCATATCAATTCATGGTTTAATGGGCCCATGCATAAATAATAACATATGCATTATAATTTAATTTAACATGACCCATATACAATTTATGATACAAATATTTATATACATTATCAAGCATCAACTATACAAACATTAAACAACCATCAAACAAACATCAAACATAACAAGGCAACGCATAGAGTTTGGGCAAAGTGCAATTCGGTTATGGGCTAGATAAAATAATTTTTGGGGCGTCACATATAGAGTCTAATTAAGAATGATAAGATCTCTTAATTTTCTAAATTGCCTTTGTCCACAAAATGAAAAGAATGTGCTAACCGTGGAGTATGAGAGGAATTAATAAAATGAAGTTGGATATCTTGCTATGTCTAGCATGTGGCGGCTTTATGCGGAGAGATTGCAAAACTATTGATTATTAGAAACTTGTTTTTCATAAATAATAAGATTTATGGTATGTAAATTTTATGAGTTTAAAATAGATAGTTTGAATTTACATTTAAGTAGAATAGTCATGGAATTTTGGAAAGTCTTAAATCACGTGGATTATCCTATAACTTTATTATTATTATTATACTTTTATATGGCCACTTAAGCCTAGTAGAAATTTAAATTATTATTTTAAATTTGAAGTGATACCGTAATAGAAATTAAGATTTAAATAAAATATAGTAGCACGTTATATATAACACATGCTGTGTTTGGGCCCTTTTTGGTCTTAGTGCAAAATTATAAAAATACCTTTGGATTTATAATTTCAAAAATACCCTTAAAACTTTTCGGAGTATTACAGTGACGGCTGGGAAAAGGTCCTCCTCTTAATGTAATAGGATTAGAGTTTTGGGTAGTGATTTGGTTTCCAATATTAATCTTGCAGGAAGGGAAATTTAGAGTAGATTAAGGAGTAATTTTTGGTTATTTCCAATAAAAAGATTAGAGAATATTGTTGGAAAGGAAAGGAGAGAAAAATATAAATTTTCACGCATGTGACAAATCATTGGCCATTAATAGATCGTTTTGGGGTATTACATCTGAAGTTCCCAGCGGAGCGAGGTGTCAGAGTGGTATGGGGCAGCCAAAAATAATCTCAGGACTGTTATGTCACAGTTGTGAAGAAGAAGACGGGACATGCGGAAAGTATCAAATCTACAAATGAGCAAATAATGCTTCTAAAGCATCCAGCCAACCCTGACCTTGACCCCAGGAAAGAGGTGTCAAGGCTCGAACCACAAGATGAATGGGCTGAGGTACAGATCGAAGAAGATCCAACGAGGACGGTCAAGATCGGTACCGAAATGAGTGCCACCCTCACCGACCACTTGGTCAGCATCCTACGAGATCACAAGGATATTTTCGCCTGGTTCCATGAAGGCATGCCTGACATACCTACCAGAGTGATGATGCATCTTTTGAATGTCGACCCGAAAGCCAGACTGGTCTGACATAAGAAAAGGGCTCTCAACTCCGTCTGAGCTCAAGGTCTACGAGAAGAGGTAGACAAGTTACTAACGGCAAGCTTCATCAGAAAGGTGCTCTACCCAGATTGGTTGGCCAATGTAGTGATGGTCAGAAAATTCAATGGAAAGTATAGCACATACGTCAACTTCACTGATCTAAATAAAGCCTACCCAAAAGATAGTTTCTCACTGCCCCACATCAACCAACAGGTATATGCAACAGCAGGCCACGAGCTAATGAGATGGATGCGTATTCAGGGTACAACCAGATTGTGCTATGTCACAGAGCCGAAGAGAAAACAACTTTTATTACATACCGAGGTCTGTATTGCTACAAGGTGACGCCTTTTGGCCTGAAAAATGCTGGGGCTACTAACTAGAGGCTGGTCAACAACAAGTTGAGGAGAAAATTGGAGAGAACATGGAAGTCTAAGTCGATGACATGTTGGTCAAAATTGTGGAAACGACAGCTCACCCTACCGACCTATTAGACGTGTTTAGGATACTTAGAAAGTATCGCATGAAGCTCAACCCGGCGAAATGCACTTTTGGAGTGAGCGCTAGTAAAGTTTTGAGATTTCTCATTAATCAAAGGGGAATCGAAGCCAACCCCGACAAGATTCAGGCTCTAGTCGGCATGCGGTCGCCCCGGACTGTGAAAGAAGTTCAGAGGCTCACTGGGTGCATAGCCACACTAAGCTGGTTCATCTCCAAGTTTACAAATAGATGTCTTCCGTTCTTTAAGCTGATCAAGAAAAAGGCAGTGGAGTGGACCGCAGAGTGTGAGAAAGCCTTTTAGGAGCTAAAGGCTTACCCAGGTCAGGCTCTTTTGCTCTCAAAACCCCTTCATGAAGAGCAACTTTTCCTAGACCTAGCAGTTTCGGAAGCGACTGTTAGTTCTACCCTGGTCAGAGAAGAGCTAGGAAACCAAAAGTCTTTGCTCGACGCAGAGACAAGATATCCTGAGATTGAAAAGCTGGCACTGGCACTTGTCACTTCAATTCGAAAGTTGAGACCCTATTTCCAGCCCCACACCATAGTCGTTCTCACTAAGCACCCACTGAGACAGATGCTCTTGAGGCCGAAAATATCCTGACGATTGACTAAGTGGGCCATTGAGTTAAGTGAATTCGACATCAAGTATCGACCTCGGATAGCTATGAAGGGTCAGGCATTGAATTTTTTTTTGTTTGAGCTGCCTCAGATAGATCCGCCTACCGACCTGTACCCTGAAGAAGCCTGAAAGCTGTTCGTTAACGATTCTTCTTGCAAGTTGGGATGTGGAGCGGGAATTGTAACACCCCGTAAATTTAAGTAAATACATACGTTGACATACACGTATATCGAGATGAATAATACACATATTTTATACATAGGAGCTCAATATACGTTTGGTAATACACGTATTTTATACATTGAAGCTCACTATACGTTTGATAATACACGTATTTTATACGTATGAGCTAAATATATGCGTGATAATACATGTATTTTAGACGTATGAGCCACATATACGTGTGTATGGTGCTTACAAGTTAAAGTTTGGAGTTGAATTATGTGGAGGATGAATAAAGGAAGAAAAATTAAAACAAGATTAAAGTTACTGTTCATTTGGTACTATTCAGTGAACAGTACCAAATGAACAGTATTTCGTATGGAATAAAAAAAAAAAAAAAAAACGAAAGAAAAAAACAAATGAAAGAAGGTGCTGGAAGCAGAAGAGGAAGACGGAGAAGAAGGAGAAGAAGAAAACGGGGAAGCGCGATTCGAATGAAATTCGGACCGCCGGTAAGTGATTTTCACGCTATTTCTTCGTAAAATTACTATCTAAGCTAGATGTGATGATTTTAGGGGAGTGATTTTGACTATTGGAGCCGTTTTACGGCGTTTTGACAAATTTGGGTTTTGACCCCAACGTGAATAAAAAAATCAGCTAGGAAGGTAGAAAAACACTCCCTGGACTGTCGGGACTTCGAATCTGTGGTTAGATTCGATTTCATGCGTTTTGGAGACCGTTTGACAATTTTAATACAATATACATCTTTCGGATGAATAGTAATGAATAGTGAATAGTGAACAGTGAATAGTAAATAGTGCACAGTGAATAGTGCATAGTGCACAGTAAATAGTGAATAGTGAATAGTGCACAGTAAAATAGTGAATAGTGCACAGTGAATAGTGAATAGTGACATTGATCAGTGATGTGAATCGTACTGTGCACAGTGATGTGACCAGTGATGTGAACCTAATGAAACCTCGGTTTGAGTTTATAGAAACGAGATAACTGCTTTTGAGTCCTAAATGGATTTATTAGTAGTGATTTGAAGTGAGTTGAGACATTAAAGATGTAAATAGATCTGAATACATGAAATTGAATCATGGAGTGATTATAACAGGTGAAATTAATTGGATTTAACTTGGAGCTGGACTCGAAAGCAACGATGATTGGGTTTAAGTTGAACGTGTTGTACTGTGAGTATAGTTCTCTTGATTTGGTTTTTGTATGGCATTGTACGCATATAAACTGTTCGATTGTATGCATGTGATATTACAACTACATTGAGTTTTATGGATCATGCAAACTGTTTTTAGCATGTGGAGTTTGTAATGATGAGGCTTTGCGATTCCTCATCGTCATTTCGTTAGGAATTAGACCCGGATGAGGTTTTGCGAGTCCTCATTGTCAGTGGCCTGTCCTAACAAGGGTTGCGACCCTTGAAATGACTGTTACTTGGGTAATGAGAGGTTGTGGCTACCTTGTACGACCATACAAGGGTTAGACCCGCTCTCATGCCTTGCGGAGGAGGGAGATTGTGCATTGTATGATTGAAAAGCATGAAATTTATGTTGTTGACATGTATGATATATTCGTTGAACGATGCATGTGTTGAATAAATGTTTGAAATGAGTTTAAATGTCATATTTCTTTAAATGTATATAATTGCCATCTCAAGAACTATATTCACTGAGCTAATGTTTGCTCACCCTAATTCCTCCAATATTTCAGGTATTGAGTCGAAGGGAAAAGGAAACTCCGTGAGTGAGTCTGGTATGTGTATGTTGGCTTGGAGGAAATAGCTTTTGTTATTTTGATATGTATACTTATCACACGTTATATATATACGTATTATCATGTAGATGGGATGTGTGGGCATATATATAGCTTAAGATATTAGATGAGGAAATGAAATTGTGATGTATTATCACCTAGATGGGTTGTGGTAATCTTAGATAATGCTTGAGAGGATGGAATGAGATGATCATAGATATTGATCATCAGGTGAGAATTTAATTTGTGGAATGAATGGAATGAATGTGAGTGGAATGATTATCTATATAGATAGTTGATGTGATTTGATTTGTGGTATAAAAAGAAAAAAAAAATTCTGTAGATTTGGGAAGGATTGAGAGAATACGTGAAGGCTGACAGTGTATTATATACTGTATATGGATATGTACAGTGTATAGTATACTGTGCCGGTCATGACGTCAGCCTACGTCATGGGCGTCGTGACAGGAATAGTACTAATCTCCTCCAGAGGTGAGAAACATCTATGAGCTCTTCGCTTCGGTTTCCCAGCATCCAATAATGAAGCAAAGTACGAAGCACTTATGGTCGACTGACGACTTGCTCTCAGCTGGGGGTAAACAAGCTGCTCGTCTACTACGACTCTCTACTCATCTCGAGGTAGGTCACATCAAAGTATCAGGCCAAAGATGACAGAATGCAAGCATACTTGAAAGAAGCCCTCGCCTTGCTAGGAAGGTTCATGGAGCATGAACTGACGCACGTGCCGAGAACAGAAAATACCTTAGCATATGCCCTTTCCAAGTTGGCCTCCTCTTCTGAGGCCGAGCTCATGATCCAGGTCAAGATGGAATTCCTACCTGAAAGAAGTATAAGTAAAATGGGTTCCGACCATCAGGTCGGCAGCCTCAGTCAAGACCCATCATGAATGGAACCCAATTGAAAATTTCATACAAAGTGGCAACCTCCCCGAGGACAATGTCAAAGCAAGAAAAGTGCAAAGACAAGCTACTAGGTATTCCATAATAGACGATCAACTCTATAGGCGCAGCTTCACTATGCCTTATTTTAAGATGTCTACGGCAAGAGCAAACACGACTAGTTCTGGAGGAAATTCATGCAGGCGCATGTGGCAACCATTCGCCAAGGTTATTATTGGCCAACAATCCATAAATACGCTATAAGGATAGCTCAGAAGTGCAATAGTCGTCAGAAACATGGAACCTACATCCGAGCTCCAACGGAGAATCTTTCTCTGATCCAAAACCCATGGCCTTTTGCTCAGTAGGGGTGGATCTGATAGGACCTCTACCAACTTGTAATGGACAAGTCAAGTTTGCAATTGTTGCAGTTGACTACTTCACCAAGTGGGTAGAGGTCAAATCGTTAACACAGATAACTGAGCAGAAGACTACGCGTTTTATCTGGCAATCCACTGTCTGTTGTTTCGGTGTCTCGTACGCTAGTATCTCTGACAATGGCAAACAGTTTGACAATGCTAAGTTTCGGTCATTTTGTGAAAACCTCGGTATTCGACATTTCTTCTCTACTCCAGCCCATCCTCAAGCCAATGGTCAAGTGGAAACCGTGAACAAGATTATCAAACACACATTGAAGGCCAGGCTCGAGGAAAAGAAATGAATGTAGGCTGAGGATATGTTGCAAGTCTTCTGGTCATACCGCACCACCTCCCGAACAGCCACAAGAGAAACATCGTTCCCCCTAGCTTTCGGGATAGAGGCCTTCATACCAGTAGAGCTCGGGATACCGACCCTGAGGACCTCTTACTTCGACGTAACAAGGAACATGGAGGCTCAGTGTACCGACCTGGATGTCACACACTGTGTTGCACAGCGTGCCCCCTACCCAGGTATGGGCTCACCCCTCGGGGAAAATGCCAGCCATTATGGATCCATAATATTGACCCATCCCGGTACAGCCACCGCCACACAAGGACGTCTCTTATACAGGGGATCATTTGTCTCCACTATTCACTGATGAATAGTGCAGGGCCTCCCTAGGAATCGAACTCGAGACCTCCCTTAAGGAGTCTGATTTCGCATTCCTAGTAGCCACTGAACCATTGGCTCAGTGGTTACTCAAGGTGCAAAATCTAACTTCTTAAGGAAGGTTACGAGTTCGATCTTGGGAAGGCCCTGCACTATTCATGAATAATGGAAGACAAATGATCTCGGTACAAGAGACGTCCTGGGACAATATTATGGATCCATACATGAGGCCTTTTTGTCACACCCTGGGTTGCACAGCGTGCCCCCTACCCAGGTGTGGGCGCACCCCCTCGGGGCGAACGCCAGCCATTATGGATCCATAATATTGTCCCATCCCGGTACAGCCACCGCCACAGAAGAACGTCTCTTGTACACGGGATCATTTGTTCCCACTATTCACTGATGAATAGTGCAGGGCCTCCCTAACAGCGTGCCCCCTACCCAGGTGTGGGCGCACCCCCTCGGGGAGAACGCCAGCCATTATGGATCCATAATATTGTCTCATCCCGGTACAGCCACCGCCACACAAGGACGTCTCTTGTACACGGGATCATTTGTCCCCGCTATTCACTGATGAATAGTGTAGAGCCTCCCCAGAATCGAACTCGAGACCTCCCTTAAGGAGTCTGATTTCGCATTCTGAGTAACCACTGAGCCAATGGTTCAGTGGCTACTAGGAATGCGAAATCAGACTCCTTAAGGGAGGTCTTGAGTTCGATACCAAGGGAGGCCCTGCACTATTTATGATGAATAGTGTTAGACAAATGATCCCGTGTACAAGAGACGTCCTTGTGTGGCGGTGGCTGTACCGGGATGGGACAATATTATGGATCCATAATGGCTGGCATTCGCCCCGAGGGGGTGCGCCCACACCTAGGTAGGGGGCACGCTGTGCAACCCAGGGTGTGACACTGGATCTACTCGAAGAAGAAAAAGAACAAGCATAGCTCAACCTAACGGCATATCAGCAGAAGATCACGAAGTACTACAATGCCAATGTAAAACATAAAAGCTTCAAAGTTGGTGACCTAGTGCTAAGGAAAGTCGTGTTGAACACGCGTGAGCCTGGAACAGGCGCCCTCGGTCCCAACTGGGAAGGGCCCTACAAGATCACTGCAGTACTTCACACGGGAACGAGCTCGAAGATCTGACAGGAAGAAGAATTCTTAAGCCCTGGAATGCATAGCACCTCAAGAAGTACTACCAGTAAGGATTAGCAGTAGTAGTAGCAGCTCAGTAGTTATGTGTTAGTATTTGCCAAGGTGTTGGTTACCTCTAGTTTTATTCTTTTATATTTCTGCAAATGTTTGTTCGAGATTTTTCTACAATAAGCAAGATATTTTGTTCTACAAATCTACGTCTACGGTCTACAATAAAAAGTGTCTTAGGAATACCGACTAGATCGGAGCCACCGAGAATAAGGGTCCCAACCCTAGAATGTCTTGGGGGTATCAAGCTTTAGCTATGTACCTACCGAGAAGATAACCACGGTCAAGAGTGTCTTGGAGCGGTAATCAAGCCTCTATCGAGAAGAGGACTTACAGGTTCAAAATGCAGTGGAGGGTCGAATAGTATCCACCGACCTCATGATTCGATGAACACTTAAAGAAAATCAAGTAAATAGGTCGGTAGGATCCTTGGAATCCACCGACCTCATGACACAGCAAATCCATTAAAAAAAGCTAAGTAAATAGCTCGGTTTAACAAAAATAAGACTGAGCAAACAGTAAAGGTAAGTAATTAAGCCAAGTAAACATAAACGAGTACGAGACAAACAGGTCTGAACAAAAGGAGATATTTCATTACGATCGAAGCAAAATACAAAGAAGAGCAGAGAAGGGAAAATTATCAAGGCACGCAGGCCCATTACGAAAGAATAGCCAAGACTAAAGGAATCTTCTACAACTCCAGACCAGTAGAACGGTGCATGATCTTAGTCAGACTGATTGGCTCATCGTCGTCACCAGCTCGGTGCGTCTCCTCCTCAGAGTCGACAGTCTGAGGTTGCTCGAATGATGTACCTGGAACCGTAGGTGTAGCATCAGTCTGTGGCTCCTCGGACAATGCCTCTGGAGCCGCGGGTGTAGCACCCTGGTCGGCGGGAACGTCTTCATTCCCGACTTCCTCCTCTGCTTCTCCCTCTTCAGTTGCTGACCTGGCCCACTTTTCAAAGCCCTTCCAGTCTACTCAGTTGTCGAAGAACTCATCCAGTCTACTTGGTACAGAGTCACTGCCTCAACGCAAGCCTCATCCACACGGGCTTGGCATATTTCTTCAACCTTGGCCTCGACGGTGGACCGAAATTGAGCTCGGTACCTAGTCAGCTCGTCCAGGATTGATTCCACCTCAATCTCTTTGAGCTTCAGCTGTTCTTTTAGCTTATTTAGCTTGGTATCCCGAGCCACAACTTTAGATTCCCAGATTACCGAGGTTGTTTGGGCATCCTTCACCACCTCCCGAAACTTGACGTAATGATTTTTTATTCGGCGGAGGTTGTACACGGTCTGAGCAAAAGCTTGCAAAACCAAAAAAAACCAAGTCAGAGACTACAGACGAAGATCACATAGGCAACAAAGTGGATTAATAAACTTACCTCCACAGATTTCATGAAGGCGTCAGTCATGCTTTCAAAGATGTCCTCGTTCTTCATCGTGATCGAGAAGGCATTGGGAACACCGACCTGATAGTTGTCGATGTTCAGGATGATGTCCCCGATCTTACTTGTAAGGCGCTCAGCTTCCCCAAACATCGCCTTCTTGGCAGCTCCCTGGTCAGTGGAGGCAGGGGACTTCGACTTGGCTCCTACCGACCTTGTTTCCCTGGCAAGTGAGCCAACCTGCTCGGAAGAAGCTGCCAGAGTTTTCCCTTTGGAAACCAAGGTCTTTTTCAGAGCGCTGCTAGGAAATCTCGCTACCGACCCGTGGGCGGCAGGTGCTCGTTCAGCAACGATGCTCCTCAATTTGGACAAGTTAGCAGCATACCTCCCAGCAGCAACTCTCTTAGGGGCCATCTCTTCAGGCTTATCTATTTTCTCCTTCTTCCCCCTCAAGTCGATGGAACCGAGAGTAGAAAAACCTACATCACAAATGCAACATTTAAGCTTCGAACTTAAAAATAGATCGGTACGAGGAATCAAAACATTCAAATTTAAACTGACATCCTGAAAAGACTTTCTTCTTGGTGATCACACCAGCTCGGTACAACCTCTCGGGAGTAAGGATGACCTTGTATCACTGTTCTACGAAGATGAGCCGATAGATCTTGTCGACATGAGAAAAGTCGAATCCTTCTTCCCTGGTCGGTTTTTCCCAAGTGCCAATCAAGAAAGGCTAAAAGCATAAGTCTCCACCAAGCAAGAATAAGATGAGAAATAAAAATAAGGGATGAAGGGAAGCTCGGTACCTGGCTTCCAGAATGTGGTCGGTACTCCAGCTTCTTCCGCCCACTCCCCCGAAGCAAAAAACCATTTGTCTTTTATAATTTATTGGAAGTTGGGTTCTCAGTGATCAGGGGTTGGCCTTCCTCAACACCCTGATGAGCCGATGCATAGTACCACCCGCTACATCTCGGGTGGGACTTTAGTCGGATACGAGGAAAATGTCTTGAAAATTAAACGCCGGCCAACCTTTCTCCTTCGAGAGCACAAGGCAGCTCAGAATTGCCCTTCACACATTGAGGTTGAGCTGAGCAGGGGCAACCTAGATATGTCTAAACAGGTGACATAGAGGCAAGTGAAGGGGCAAGGTTAACCCATCCTCAAATAGGTTGGTATACAAAGCAACCTCTCCTTTCCTAGGGTGGCTAACTCGGTCCCCAGGAGCAGGTGCCCTCAACCTTATACGATTGGGTATACCGACCTCCCCATGACAGCCCGACTGCCCTTGCACGTCCTTTGACTATTGACCGTTAATTATGTCTCGAGATTCGTATTCATTAGTGGCAGACAAATAATCGTTTCGATGTAGACCAGCTACGGTTGGGTTGCTACATGGCGATATGACAATATTATGGATCCATAATGGCTAGGCGTTCGCCCCGAGGGGGTGCGCCCACACCTGGGTAGGGGCACGCCGTGCAACCCAGGGTGTGACATTTCTGGTCTTCCATTCTTGCGTGGTAACTCTTTATTCCAAGCTTTTTTGCTTTTGTCTTTCTGCTAGGTAGTCGGTAGATATAGTCATTGAGTTATTTAGATGGCTTCCATTAGTGTAGATCCACCCACTGACTAGATAGTTCTTTCTCATTTCTCTATGAAAGTCTCTACGAGAACCTCTTTCCAGAAGGAGAAGATGAAGTTAGGTCTCAGGTCAGAGGGGATACTGTAATTTTGTCCTCCTCCGAGGACTCTGAGTCTACTGAGGAGGATGCTGAAGTGCCTGACGTGGCGCCCCTCTTAGTCGATAGGTCGCAGAGTAGGCTCGGCACTACAAAACCTAGCACATCAGGTTGTACTCCCGTATCCTCTGAGCCTGAAGACGCCGGTGTAGGTGAGATATTTTATTCCGTAAACCGTATTCTTTCCAAGATAATGGAGTACCATCTTGCTCAGTTGATTTTTCGGAGCACAACTATCACGAGCATTAAATGGCTCCATATCTGGCATTTCATCTAACCTCCAAGCAATTAGTCTTGTCAGAGCTTGGGGGGTAACTGTTGGACCATACACCGAGCACACAGACACGTCAGCTATACTAGTTTTGTCCAGTAAGACGTAACACGTACCAGGTCGATGTACCGACCTGTTCTAAATAAAGAATACAGATCTACCCAACCATGCACATAATCCGAGGTCATGGTCGGTCCTACCGCTCAAATTATTCACAATGTTTTTCAGGTCGGCATGCCATATCATGGATTACCGACCACCACCACCACCACCACCACCATCTGCCGATCTTCTTACAGACCATATTTCGATATCAAGCAGATAGAACGAGAGTTTACAGATCGGCATACCGACTTGTAGAGATCTCCGACTCCGAAACGGATGACGACAGAACGCCTGATCAGGTAGGGATAAGGCGTGATCCACTACGATAAGTTCAGGATCTACTCCTAATTCGACTCTGATAAGGCCAGAAACTCTACTAGTTCTACTAGAAGGCAGATAAGTCATCCTAATCCCATAAGGATCATACGAAATCTTCCTAATTCTACTAGGAATCAAACATGCTTTTCCAGCACGATTTGGATTTTTGATTCTACAACAACACTACTACAAGGCCAAAGACCTCAAGCCCTCTTTATAAAAAAAATCATAACTCTAAAGGGAAGGTAAGCAACTTTAAGTCATTCTCGACTTAGTTCGGTACTACTAACTCTACAGAGCTCTGAACTAACTTAGGCATTTGAGGGTCTTTGGTCGACACTACACCGATGTTTCTTACGATAACTTATATTCTCTTATTTTCTCTTTCTCAGATAATCGACTTCCAACAATTTCTCCAGCACTCTGATGAGTTAGCACTCTGACGAGTTCTAAATCAGCATCTTTCTTTTACCTTATCGTCTACTGTGTTTGTCAAATCTTCCACCAACAAAGTACATTTAAAATTTTGAATTCAATGAACAACGGAAATCTATTTATCTTTTGCATTGACCAATAAAAAGGCAACACGTGTGTGGTCTACATATATGTAGACCAAATTGACTGGTACTATTAAAATCAAGTACTTCGCTAGTCTCTAATATTATTTTCCATAATTTGTCAATCTCACACAGTTACATCAAAAGTTATCACCTGGAATCAATCTCTTTCTTTTGATGTTCCTCCACAAATATTTAATTTCTCTAATTGACCCCACTATTTCAGAAAATTACCTCATCTTCTTCTATTCACTTAAATATTGCCACGTGCAATAAAATCAATAGAACAGTACTATATAAAATCAATATATATATATGTTATCTTACCAAACGCGTGGATGATTTAGAGTTAGAGTCAAATTAATTAGGTTTATCTTGAATATCAGCCAAGCCTTATCTTGCAAGATAAGAGTTTGATTTAAGACACTCTTGCCCATAAGATAACTTTTTTAGCATTTTTATTATTTATTTTTAGTTTAACAGTACGTACTGAAGTGGCATGCATCTCGGGCTAGTTTACGTAACATGAACAATTTCAAACTCATTTTGAAGCTAAAAAGCTATTGTTACGCATATTTGCTCACAAACTTAGCTACAAAATATTTTTGTGGGCCGTGGAAATAATTTAGCTACAAAATAATTTGTAGCTAAAACCCTTATTTAATTTGTTGTAGTGAGTTTAAAGACAGGCTATATATGCACTTAAGTCTATAGCTAGGAACATTCACAAGGAAGTTACAATTAAATTCTTTAATGATCTTGGATCTAATCTAATATAATAATAGAAGTAAAATGTTATACAACCTATATATATACCTCTTTTTAATAAATTATTAAGTGCGTTGCATTAATTTTTTACAAAATATTTATTACTTAATTAATCATATGGTAAATAATAGGGTGTTTAAGAAAACAAAAATAAGGTTCTAATCAATATTTCAATGTCTTTTAGTTAACATATTTTTATTTTAATTATTTGGCTTTTCGTTTTTCTCTAACCACCATTCATATTTACCCCACCATTATTCATGTTTATATTTTATTATATTTATTTATCTTTATATTTTCTTCACTAAATCTACAATTTTTTTTCTTTTTATTTGCAGAAACTTTGTTCAAAATTATAGAATAATGAACTTATAAATAAAATAAAATTTTACATTGTTATGTATAATACTTAAATTTCTATTTGATATACATTAGTAAATAATTTTGTTAAAACCGTGCATTGCCCGGGATTATAAGCTTGTTAATTACTAAGTAAGAAAATTGTACATATAAATATAGCTATATAACTTCTTTTAGAACTCCTTTCTTTCTTTTTCTTTTTTTTCTTTTTTTTTTGAGAACTCTAATGAATTTTAGACATTTCTTTTATATAACAAAGGAGAAGAGGGTCCAAACTCAATTGTCTCATAGTGTTACCAGCCTATTAAAAATAAGATTTGAGGCATTATTATTAAAAATTATAACCCAGTTAAAACAAAGGCCTTGACCTTTGTGCTAGAATTTCAAATCGAATTAGGTGCAATATTATTTACGTTGTGATTTTATGAATATTAGTTGTTAATACGAATATTACAAAATAGATTTAAAAACATGGGCAAAACCAAATTAATAATTCAATTTTAAATAGAAGTGAATTTTGACAAAGATATTGTAACGCCCTAGAAATCATTTCATCTAGCCCATAACCTAATTGTATGTTGCCCAAACTCTACGTGTTGCCTTGATCTGTTTAGTGTTTGTTTGATGTTTGTTATGTTGTATTTATGTGTTAATTTTATGATAAATTTATGTTGGGTGTGTCAAATGGACTTGGGGATATTAGAAATGAGTCCGGAACACGCCTATCTAAATGCGAAAATCCGATGTCTATTGAGCGCTCCATGGCCATTTTGCCCAGAAAATCTGAATTTTGACAGTTTCGAGTTGTGGCCCAAAATTCTTTCTAGTTAAGCAACCAACACAAAATTTTTGGTCATTTGCATGTTTTGGACTTGGAGAAAAGGGGAGAAGGGTGGAAAGGAGAAAAATTGGAGAAAAGCTTGGTTCTTGGTGATTTCTTGCTCAAATCTCACCTAAAGTAAGTCTAAATCCTCATTTTCTTCCTAGAATCTCATTTTGGTTGTGTAAATTATTCTAGGTTTTGACCTAAGGGTGGGTATGAACCGCAGATTTGTGGTGCCCTAGACTTAGAGTTGATTGATTTTCACCTCTTTTGGCTTGTTTATGGTGAAATCAACTCTCTACGACCTAAATATATACTTGAAAATCATTTCTCAAGCATTCTATCACGTTTTTTTATGGTGCTCGAAGTTAGGGTTTTGCGTGAAACTCATAGGGGAGACTTGTAGGCTACTGATTTGGGTTTCATGGTGGATTTGGAACCCAATGACACCATTTTCCCCAATTCTAGCAAGAAATTGGTATATATAGTGTAAAGACCTAAACCCTAGAACTCGAACTTAGGGATTTCGGTTAGGCTTGCATGTTAACTATGTTGGATAAGTGGCTGATCCTAGTTGATTGATGGTGGTGTTCAGTATTTTTATCCATCGAAAACCCTAGTTGTAGTGTAAAATAGGCCTAGGGCTTGATTTTGGGAATTTTGTCCAAATTGGGGGTTTTTGACCTAAACCAAGTCAATTGATCAAATTGACTTGGGGATTATCTAATTGGACCAAAATTGAGTGGGATCATGGGTTTAGAATGTTTGAATCTATGTTAATTTGGTATGACTTAGTGCAATTTGGCTCTATGTCTATTGTAGAGATTTTTTCCCAAATTGGGTCATATGCCATGTTTTGATTTGAATTGGGGAATTGACTTGTTTATAATCAATCTTGCATGGTTTTGAATGGTTTGGTGGACTTGTGTTAGGATTGAATGACCTAGACTAAGTATTTGTCTTAATTTTTGGGAATTAGTCATATATGTGGATTTGCACGGATGTCAAGGTTCATCATGAGATGGGAAACTCATGATGGGGATTAGATGCATATGGACTTGTTGAATTAGAAATTGATCAGGATTAGTTGTATGGATGATCACAGTAATTGATATATGTACATGAATCTATGGTTTTTCAGGATCTTGTTTTGCATTGGGATTCGTGTAGACCCGTGTGTGGATAGCTCTGCTTGTGTGGCATTGGTTGTGAGTAGTTGTTCGTCTTGTTTGTCACTTGTGCCATCTTATTTACTTATACTTGTATGTTGAAATTCATGAAACATTATTATGGAAATGCATGTGTTTGATGTGTTTTAAATGACATGCATTGATACTCTAGAAGTTTGGTGTTCCAAGCTAAGTTCCCTAGGTGTTCCTAGGAAGCTTGTGCATGTTGCCAAGTTGACTTCTCTAGATGTAGATTTGTATGTGGAAGCTCTAAAAGGCTTGGTGTTCCAAGCTAAGTTCCCTAGGTATTCCTAGGAGGCTTGTGCATGTTTGCCAAGCTAACTTCTCTAGAGGTGGAAATGGACATGCCCCTATTTAGGGAGGATTATGTCATTAACGAGTAAATGATCTATATGTCAGGAAATGAATGGTTTTGAAATGCATGGAATTGAGAATGCTTATTTTTACTGTGTTTAATGATGCACATGCTCATGAGCATTATTTCATGCATGTGCATTATGACTTTTATTGATGTATAATTGATGGCACTATTTAACACTATTCACTGGGCACTGTTGGCTCACGCTCTCACTCTCTTTTCAGGTTCTACTAATAAAAGCAAGGGCAAGGGTATAACCTTCTCTTGAGAGTTAGCCACTACAAAAGCTAGGGACATCCAGATGTGAGTCTAAGTTTGATGTGTGTGATGGATGTCTTTACATATGTATATGTTTTGCTTATTTTGATACATATGTAATTAATAACACTTGTTAAACCTAGATGATGAGGGACTTTGCGTATTATGGTTGTGTTGATGTTTATTGGTCATTAGCCTTTGATTGATGATGATGAGTTTAGGCATGTTGTCTTAGACTATTTTGAGTTTATGTTGGAGACTCCTTTTGATCATGGTTGTATGTTTTATTTGAGGACTGTTATGATCATTATTATTGTCTTGTATGCCTTAGGATCATTCTTATTTGGTTTATGTAGATGTGCATATTTGATGATTTAGAATTGCTAAGTCTATTAGGTGATTGTTGTGGTTCAAAAAAAATAATGATTTTGGAGACTCTATGTGAGAGTCTGATTAAGGCTTGTAGGGTCTCGATCATCTCATGAGATGATTTGAGGTGGTCATAGATGTCTACGCTGAGTGACTAACCCCAACACTTTCACACGCCGATCCATGAGGGATGGTTGTCTGGGATGTGGGATCGTCATATATATATATATAATACCCAAATATATTAATTATAAAATGGAGCCAAATCTAGATAAATCATATGTATCTAATATAAGATTCTTTTTTTTTCTCTCATGAACCCTATTTTATGTTTGTTGACAAAGATGATAATTTTTGGAGAGGTTCAAATGTATTAAAAATCCATTTCTTTTTTAAATATAAACTAAAATTTATTCGAGGTAAATTAAGGATAGAAAATAAAAATATATAAAAGAAGGGTAAACGTTATACGAATGGTGATATATATATATGTCAACGACTTAACTGTGTAGACGTCATAATTAGTAATAGCACGGATAATATATATATATATATGGTCAACGGTGCCCATATCTACAAGTACAAAAAAAAAAAACAAAAGCTGGGACACTGAAATATTTTATAAGTGAAAATATAAATGATCACAAAGGAGAGGTACGAAGATCACAGAGACAATGCTGAAGAGGTGGAAGGCGTAGCAGCAGCTAGCTAGAGCCTTAAAATTTTCCTTGGAATTAGGCTTCCACGTACAGAATACAACTGGAGAAAACAAAAATGTAATGAAGGCTCGCTCTTCGCAAGAGGTTAATCTCAAATTTTTAATCTTTCGATCATCTTTACATCCTAAGAGACTAACCATCAGTTCATCGCTAAGACGTTCGTCGCCAAGTGTCCACTCTCTTGTAGTGCATGTTTCTCCATCATCATGTAGCATATGATAGAGGAAATCCCTCAATCCATTGCTCCTTTTGTATGAGCAAGTTTGTGTTAATGAAAAAGACACCTTTTCGGCCCCCCAAAAACATAAAAAGCTACAGTGCAATCCTAAAATCTAATTGGAGATAAAAAAAAAAAAAAAAATGAGATGCAAATTAACATCCAGTGGAAGATCAACTGAGAGAAATTAACCAATTACGGTAGTCTTGACATATATAGCGTAGACCATTAATTTATCAATTAAGACTAGTGACTTATTAATTATCTACAATAATATTGATATGTATATAGACAAAGAAAAACTTAATGCAAAATGACCAAAGATAATTAATAAAGATATAATTACTTGTAATATAAATGTTGACTTAGTGATGATAGGCAGCATAGATATACAGTACCTGGTGAATGGTTGTTTGGTACTTCCAAGATCCCACTTTCTCTGTGTTTTTATTGAAGAAGATAAAAGTGGTGGAATGCTTCAAAGAGTAGCTAATTGTAATTTTTTATGTCTCTTATCTTATTTATAATGTTCTTTTCCTTTTAAGAAAAAAAGGAAAAAAAATGTTAACTTAGGTTTGGATAGAGGGAATGAAGTAGAAGAAGCATATTAATTCATGTAAAACGATCGACATATTTAATTGAATTAAAAAAGACTTTGTTGAGTTGAGTTGCAATGCAATCTTAAAATCTTGATGTAAGAGATAAATATTCAAAAGTCACGAACAATCAAGATATGGAGCATTATAATAAATATACCATTTAAAATAAAGGAGAATGTTAATCTAACTACAAAAAATATAATTATAATAGAATTACACATTTATTTTTATTTGATTATTTATTATACACCTCAATATATATATATATATATATATATATATAACATCTACATCCAATGAACATGAATGTATAGTTGTATTTTTTTTGTAGTTATAATAGCATTTTTTTAAAATATTAATAAAAAAAATCTCAAATATTAATAGTTAGTAATTATCTCGTATTTATAATAATACATCCTTGATCCTTATTAAGCAGTGATAAAATATAATTAGAAACAATATTGTCATTAATACACCATTTAATTAATTAATTTATTAATATTACATGTCTATCGATGTCTCTTTTATCATTTTACATAAAAGTAACGCTGATACAAGTAAACCTTATAACTTACATGGAAGGACCGTTAACCTCTCATATACATAGTGTTGGAATAACAATATGCAGAAAGAAAATTCTATGCTCATCCTATTTAGCCAAAAATGGGATCTTATTATTAGGTCCTTATCCACATCTTGAACTCCACATCAGTATAGATCTCCAAAATTTAACCTTGAATATGACCATTGTGAAGCAAGACACCCAATGAGACAATCACCATAGTCCATTTTGGTAATTCCACAATCAATTAATAGTCCCACAACAAAACAAGTTTGAAAGAGAAAGAAAGAGAAAGAGGGCCCTGGCCCTTATTAGCAAGAATAATTGAATAGAAAAGTAGATCACAGAATATTAAGAGACAAACAACAAAAGTCATGTTCTTACCTTCTCTCTTTCTAACCCCACATGGAAATCCCTTCATTTACAAAGCCATCCAATGAGAATTCAGAGATTAGGATGCACATTATGAGGTGAACCAATGAAATATCAGATAAGGCCTTCAAGTGGGAGCAAAAGCGCAATCCTTCCCACCCCCAAAAGTGCATCAAAAACAAGCCCCCTCTAAACCCTACTCTTTATGTGTTCTTGTAAAAGCGCCCTTTGTGGGTCTGCTAGTTGCATATTTCACTTGGCTTCTTGTTCTTTCTAGTTTATAACTTTTTCTTTAATTTGCTCTAGCTCTCAAGATCTCCTTTTAGTGACTGTACACTGTGTTAATTAATTTTAATAGTTTTGTCTCCATGAGCCCTTCTTCTTCTGATCAGAAGAAAGCGGCCAACGGGGCCGGCGGCAAGACAGCAAGAGCTTGTGATAGTTGCTTGCGTAAACGAGCTCGTTGGTACTGTGCCGCCGATGACGCTTTCCTTTGCCAAGCTTGTGATTCTTCAGTTCATTCTGCTAATTCCCTTGCAAGAAGACATGAAAGAGTTAGGCTCAAAACTGCATCTTTCAAGCCAACCCATCATCATGAAGAAGAGTCGATTAATAATTCCGTGGAGAATAATTCTCCTCCAGCGTGGCATCAAGGGTTCCGCCGGAAAGCTCGAACTCCTCGACATGGGAAGCCGCCAGGAACCCAGCAATTAGCACCAAAACTGGAGCAAGTGCCCTCAATGAGTCACCCACTTCCGGCTCTTGTTCCGGAGATTGGAAATGATGAAGCCTTACATGATGAGAACGAAGAGCAACTTCTCTATCGAGTGCCTATTTTCGATCCGTTTGTTGCTGAATTATGCAAATCTGAGACGCCCAGTACTGATCATCAAGCGGCAGTTACTTTTGGTAATAATAATAATAATTTTGATTTGAATAGTACTACTACTACTATTAATAGTAATGCTGCAAATATCGGGGATCATGAATCGAAAGATAGCGATTTGGAGAACTTGCATGGGCTAATTCTCCCATCTGATATGGAGCTTGCAGAATTCGCTGCGGATGTGGAGACGTTATTAGGGAGAGGACTTGATGAGGATTCGCTTGGAATGGAAGGGTTAGGGCTTTTGGATGCTAATGAGTACCGTTTGGGGGGGACTGGAAGAGTGAAGATTGAAGAAGATGAGGAAGATGAAGAAGAAAGAGTAAAGAGAAAAACTGTAGTAACATATGCTTGTCATTTAGATCAAGACCTAGATATGTCAAGAGAAACCCTAGATTTGAACTTTGATTGTGACACGCCCACCACCTGTGAAGAGGAAGAAGAAGAGAAGGTAGTGGAAGCAGGTGCAACAAAGATGGTGATGAAGATAAAGAAGGGTAGTAGCGATACGGAGGAGATCATGAAGAGGAGGATATCGTTGACGCTCGATTATGATGCAGTTATCGCTGCATGGACGAGCCAGGGTTCACCATGGACGACTGGTGATCGGCCGGAGCTCAATCCCGATGACTGTTGGATCGACAGCTTTGTAAGTTCTTTTCTCTAAATCAAACAACTATCTAGTACTAGTGTGCTCAAGATTGGAACCCTAAATTATTGATTGAAAAAATTCCTCTTCAAGGTGAAGGGAGGCAAGGCCTACATATATATATATAGATACCATAATTGTTAATTAATAAGAGTTGTCATAATTATGAGTTAGAGGGGGGACTCCAACTGCGATTCAATTGGGTACACGTTCGTGAGTCTCTTAAATCATTCTCGAACCACGTGTATAAATCAGCTCTAATGACCTAAGGGACTCAGGCACGCACTAATGATTGTAGACTATTAATCTTCTAAGAATCACCTTGAATTCCTTGCCTAATTTCCATGTAGATGTGCTAATTAAATCGGGTGAAAATCATTTTTGCAGGGAACATGGGCGACGGAGTTGCATCAAGCTTATGGAGGAGGAGGAGGAGAATTAGGTTGTGGGGGAGGGCACATGGGAATGGGAGATGGAGGGAGAGAGGCGAGAGTGTCGAGATACAGAGAGAAGCGAAGAACTCGACTGTTCTCGAAGAAGATACGTTACGAAGTTAGGAAGTTGAATGCAGAGAAGAGGCCAAGAATGAAAGGTAGGTTTGTGAAGAGGGCGTCCTTTCTAGGAGTAGGGCCTGGCTTTCCATTTTGAATTGTACCGAGTACTTGTAATAACTGTATGTATATATCTGTAAGATAAATGGTGCATGGCTCCAGAAGTTTTCCTATAACTAATTAACTGCTTAATTATACATTAAATAAAAGGCAGTAATGGCTAGATAGCAGCTTCTCTTCTTTCTATTGCCCTTCTTCTCTTGTTCGCGCAATTAAATTCGTAGGTTAACCTGCAAAGCTCAAAATAAAGAGTCATGAACTCAAAGACACTATTTTTCATTGTATTCCGATAAAGGTCACATATATAGCACATTTAATTATAGTAATAAGAGAAATTAAGATGACATTTGTAGAGCACCCTATATAAGTAAATAGCAATTGCCTCAATAACGGATATATATAGCTAAAAATAGCAATCGTCCCAAAAATGCAACTGCTAAAAATGTTGTGATCAATCAAATCAACTTAATTAATAATAGCAAAAATCATGAAATTATTATACAATATGGACTTTCTCCTTAGCTAACTCTTCCCAATACATTCCACCCTCTAATTAACCTCTTTTATGACCAGAAATGCTAAAAACAACCTAAAATACATACCCAAAACTAAATTACACTAATGTGGTGAGTAGTGAGCTGTGGTTATTTCTTTTTTTCTTTCATGATATAGTGATGTGGTATATTAACGTCAACATGCATTATTATAATTTTGGATATGTATATTAGGTCATTCTAGCATTTCTCTTTTTTAACAATTTCTGTTTCACTACTCTTTGGCGGAAACTTATCATTTTTATTTTTATTTTTTTTCCCGAGAGTACAACATATCTCCCAAGAGGTAGAAAAACTAAAAGTCCACTAATGATGATGATAACTATCCATGTGCAATGAGCCAAACCTCCCCGAACAACCAGGGCCAAAGGCCCACAACAAACCATGAAAAACTAACAACCATTGGTGCCTCTCAAACTTTTATTGGTATGATAACTTGAATCCCCTCCAACATGAAAAAGGGATTGGGATGCCAACTAGTAAAGGTATGGCTCACTGAAATTTTTTCATATTGCAAATTGGGCATTATTTGATTTCTAAGCCATTATGAATTATGATAATAGAAGATAAGATCATAAACCTCAAAAATAGTTAAAAAAAATTCAAATTATTTCAAATTAAAACTGATTATAAGGGAAAAAAAAAGACCTTGGAACAAGAGAGAGAGAGAGAGAGAGAGAGAGAGAGAGAGAGAAATTGGTCACATTAGCACGGAAAGGTGAATATATGAGAAGTGGCGAAAGGACCATAAAATGGTGGCTATGGCTCCTTGCCTTAATTTGAGGCAACTAGTTAGCCACACACACCATGTTTAAGGATATACCATGACTACGACCATTTTTTAAAATAAAGCTATGATTTTCTTTCTTTATTTTTAATCTATAGTATTTGTCATATTAGATCATCACAAACATACAAGTCATTTCAAATCAATAAATTAAAAACAAGGGCCGAGGAACAAATGCCCACACAACGTTAAATATGTCACAACAAGCACCCAATAAAAGCACAAAAACTCCTCGTTTAATAAGGTTACAACAAGCCCCCAAAATAAGCACAATAACTCTTTACTTCATATATATATGAAGTTGAGGAAACTTGGACCCCTCACATCATGTAAGGGATAAATGTCTAACTAAGTGAGCTACCGACCGTTGGCCTGATTTTTTATTTAATCAAAACATATTTATTTATTTATACACTTGATTGTCAATTATAAATATATGAAGATTTTCTATTTTTAATGACTTCAAAGATGAATGTGGAATAAATGGCCTTCATGGTAGCTCAAGAAGATTTCCAGCCAGGAATGATGTCGGGTCCACATGATCCAACTAAACAATTCACCCTACGCAACCGTGGAGATGACACGGGGAAGGAACTTGCACAAAAATATCCTCAACCACCACTTTTCACAAAAATATCCTCAGCCACCACTTTTCCATCTTTTCCAATAACCGCACAGCCACGTTGAACCTTTTTTTCTTTTTTCTTTTTTCTTTTTTTCCAACACGTTAGATTCGGTTATCACGGACATATAGATCATTTTAAATTAATAAATAAAAGTCCCGGGCAATGCCAACTACTAATATATGAAAATAAATATTCCCACCAAAGCCAACATGCTTTAATATGGGCACAACTTATATGAGGAGATGTAATGAGTTATGTACGAGGCTGTTGAACCTTCCACCTTATATAAGAAGAGGTAGATATCTAAGTGAACGTGGTATTAGTCATTAATTGATATCTTGTAAACTCTTTTATCCTTCTCATTTTTCTTTTTATCTTTTCTTCTTTCTTTTTTTTTCAATGCCGCGCTTGTTGTAACCAATGGTTGGTTAGTTCAATAATTATGATTAAGTAAATATGTTTTGTAAATATGTATAAATGTATAAACTCTTTTATCCTTTTCATTTTTCTTTTTATCTTTTGTAATGTTAATAAATATAAGACTTATTTTATGATTTTTTTTCATTTTCAACCCTCTTTTATTATTATTTTTTTAATAACTTTCAACTCATTTTATTCATGTGCTACGCATGTGCCCGAGGAGTAGTATTTATAAAGTCAAAACTCTTTAACTAACGATCTGCTACTTTTATCATAAAAATATAAATTACCCACTATTTTTCAATATAATTTTTCAAATCAATTTATATAAAAATATATTTAAGCAAGGCAATTTGGTAATAAGGCCATAAACGATATTTTTAGCAAAATTAGTAAATATAAGAATTTTTTTTTGTCATTTTCAACCCCTTTTTTTTTTGGTAACTTTCAACTCTTTTTATTATTTTTTTAGTATAACTTATTTTAAGAGTTATTCTTCTTTGCCATTTTCAGCCCCTTTCATTTTTATCTTTGGTAAATTTCAGCCTCCCATGTGGACTATTATTTATACTAATGTAATAAATCTACTTGAAATTTTTCACTACATGACCATTTTTACATTTCTTCCACATTTGTTCTCTTGTATGTATAATGGAAGAACCTTGTACAGTTATTAATGTATAAAAATTTCCTTAATGTACCAAAAAACATTTTAAATATATATTTCGAGTAGGAATGTGCATCCAACCTTTGGCTTTATTGAATGAATCAAAACCAACCTATTTGAAGTACAATCTGTATTCTGACACAACTTTTTTTTCTTATAAAATCTAGAGAGTTGGCCATTATTGGAAAAGAATGCTTAGCTTTCTATGTGAAATTTTTGTTCTTCTTTTCTTTTCTTTTCTTTTTTCAATGAAGATTAAAATTCTAATAATAAAAAAAAAAACATATCCTGTGATACACCAGAAAGTTCAAAATGATCCCACAAAAACGATGATCCAGAAGAGATAGCTAACCTAGCTAATTTGGGAGCAATCATATTGTTTAGTCAGGGTATATGCTTAAAAGAAACTCTTAACAAAATGCACAACATTCCATGTCTTGAGGAATAGGTTGTACAAGAGCAAGGCCTCCTCTTTTAGCTCCAACCTCCAGCTCCCCGAGAAATCAACAAGGAATTTGAGAACACCGTCAAAGAAGAGCTACACCCAACTACTTACTGTTGGAACGTAGTGAGCACACAAACACCAAAATATAAAAAATATTAAAAAAGAAAGAGAAAAACTTTAAAGTTGCACTTGAACTTGTGTAATTCACTTGATTCGATTCTATTACAAAATAAAACATACATATGAGTATTTATAATCACCTAAAACTAACATAACAATATTTAATTACATTAACACATTAACTTGGGCACCAAGAAAGTTACATCCCAAGAAACCAATAACTCTCCAAAAATTAAAAAAATACAATAATTGATGCTCATTCATTTGCTCATCTGTCACAACCTTTCAATAATTTTATTTGATGCTCGTTGAGTCATGAAACAATTCCTTTAATCATTTCATCTGTCTTATTCATGAAAGTCAAATTCTTTTGGTGGGCAAACTCAAGGGTGGCATTTGGTAGTAATTATTGATGTAATAATAATACCTACTAATGATGTGAACCTATTAGCCTTGTTCACACTAAAATGACTTCGTTCGGCTCCAAATGAATCATATTTAATATCTAACGCATACTTCAGTCCCCTAAGAATGGTTTTAGCCTCTGCATCCTCGACTGATGAAGACCCCTTCTCCGCCCAACATTCAGCTTTTCTGACTTGGTCAAAATCATCCACAATAACCCAACCCAAACATGTACATAAAGAAGATGAATTTCAGGCAGCGTTACAGAACATTTTCCAGCTTGAGACCATTTTCTGAGGGATCAAAACATTACCATTGTCCACCGAAGCACCAGCAGCTGTAACCAAACTCCTCAAGAAATCAGAGAAGTGCCTATCAGTTTTATGGATAACCTTGTTAGGAGGAGACAACACATCATCAAATAACTTTTTGTTTCTTGTTTTCCATAGATGCCATAGGCCCAAAGCGAGCCATGATAAGCCATCCAAATCAGCCTGAGAGCCTTGCACAGAAACTCCCAAACTTCTGTACATGATGCCTCTGAAACATAAATAATATTCAAGCTGAGAGGAGATCTGAACCAAAAGGTTCTAGCAAAATCACATTTGAAGAATAAGTGTACAATATCCTCATGTTCCATTTCACAAAGAGGGGAAAAAGGATCCACCACTACTCCTCTTCTCAATAGGACTTTTTAAACTGCTAAGAAACCATTCAAGCACCTCTGTCTAAAAAATTTTTATTTTATTTGGAACTTTAAGTTGCCAAAAAACTTGATAATGACAAGGAGACTGATCATGAAGACTAGAAGAACCATTTGTTCTGCTCCCAACAAGACCACTCTTTGCCAAGAGCACCGCCAGGTTATAACCTGATTTAACACTATAAATACCAGATTTGTTGTAATGTCATAACAGTTTATCATTACTAGGCAACTGGCTAAGAGGAATAGCACTGATAAGTCTTGCATCCTCCATTAAGAAGATAGTATTAATGATGCCCAAGTTCCAACCACCACAATTGGGGAGCATAAGATCAGCAACTTTCTTAATTAAACCATTTGGAGGACATAGGACTTTGAAAGTAATAGCCCTTGGTATCTAAGGATCCTTCCAAATGTCAACATTATGCCCATCTCCAAGTCTCCAACGCAATCCATATGATAATAATTGTTTGCCCCCCATTAACATGAAGAAGGCCTTAGCCTGGCAGTCAACAAATCATCAAAAATGAAATATATTTAGCTTTCAAACAATGATAAAACAAAGAATTAGGTGCTAAAAGCGAACGCCAGCATTGCTTGGCTAGGAGTGCAAGATTGAATAATTCCAAGTTTCTAACCCCAACCCTCCCTTACATTTAGAAGCCTCCAACCCCATGAAGCCTTTGTTATTCTTCTATTCCTTAAATAAACCCGTTACCTTTTACTTTTTGAAGAATTGAGATACAATCCGAGGTCTATATTTGAAATTATACACAACAACCATAGACATAGTTATTATAATTGTTTTTTTTTTCCTTTTATTTTGTTTTCTTGTAAAAGAAAATCAGCACGGCATCATTGTCTTGACACCTTGACCTTGTATTTGAGGGAAAAAGTTGAGAAAAAACACATGAGAAGCGTACCCTACTGAATACGAGCCTAATTAATTATGCCCTGTGCCAATTCCATATATGATATTTGTGTTCAAAGAAAAGAAAAGATTCCATTGTCTCTTATCAAATTACCTAATAAGATGCAACATTCTAACAACAAAAATTTGGATTGTAATACAATTTTTATTTTTATTTTTGTGAATCTCTAGCTAATTATATAAATCATTGTATACAGACAAATCAATCTAGATCATTGAATCAAATACAATGACGACAGTCCTATTAGTCTCAACTACACTAACACGGGTAGCAAGTGCCCACAATAAAGTTTAGTAGGACAACAAGTCTCCAATCAAAGCATAACAACTCTTCACCTCATTTGAGATTGAGGAGATTCGAACTCTTTACCTCATATGAGGAGAGGTAGATGCCTCATTACCAACTGAATAAGTTACCAATCATTAGCCTTTTAAACACATAAAATGTTGGCTCTTGCATTTGTATGTATCTACATGTGTATTGTGCAGATGTGTCAAATCTATGTTTCTAACACATCTTTGTCCTCCTATCCATCTAGCACAACTCATTTATTCATATTTATCAAAATTATACTATATATATATATTCATATTTACTAAGATACAAAATATACAATAACCAATGGGAGGATCTCACCAAGTTTAATTAGAGTTTGATTGTTTAGACCGCATTTGATTTGTAATTTGAAAACTAAAATACAATTGAAAAAGTGAACTGAGAAAATAATATTTTGTCATTCCTAAAAATATTTTTTTTTTTTGTAAATTTCAGGAAATTGTTTTCTGGTTTCAACCAACCAAACGTATTTTTCGTATTTCCATAATTTTGAATACAAAAAATTATATCTGAATCATAAATCAAATACAACCTTAATGATCTTCAAATCTCATAGAGTTCTCGTCATCATGCTCAGTTCTAAGCCCTACTAGGGATCTCGGTCAAATCTAACCTTGTGTCAATAAGTTTAAAAAAAATAAAAAATACACACACACACACATATATATATATATATATATATATACACATGCCCCCTTTGGTTTAGACTTTTTAAATATTTATATATCTTTCTAAAAGAATTTTTTCAAAAAAGTACTTATGTATAAACTCTACTAAATAAATCATTGTTCGATTAATAGTGAAAATTTAATTGAGCCAAAAGAGGTAAAAAAAAGTAAATTGTTCCCAGCCGGCACAAGTTCCTTTTAAATTGGTAAGGCTTCCTTTAATAGCCGAACGCCACATGTCCTCTTGCTGCAACGTCAAGGAAAGTAGCCGTTTGATATATGCATTAACGCCCTTCTATGTCATGACACGTAGTTCATTGTAATGAAAATAAGACGCGTGTCATGAGGCACTTGAGGACTAAAACATTTGACACGTCAATCTATCAGAAATGATGTGTGGCTTACATGCGAACTCTTTTACAGTTCGAATCGTTGCTTTACACGTGTGATTGAGCGTACAATAAAAAGCCACCAGATAATTGCAGCTTTTTCTATTTTTGTTATTATTTATTTCAGATTTCTTTTTTGGAACCAAAGGACTTTTCGTAGTCTATTCATCACGTGTGAAAGCTCTTTTTTTTCTTATTTGAAAACGAAAATTATTTTTCTTTGAAAGCAAAGATTCTTCCAAAAGTAATACAAAACTTGCCACGTATGCTTCCCTACCAGAGCATAAAAAATCATAATTTTTTTAATTTAAATGAAAATTAATTAAAATTTAAGGGTATACTCAGTAGCTAAGAAAAGTATTTTCTAGAGAATGTATTCGACCAAATTATCTCTTAACTGGACATCAAAAAAAAATTATAATTAATTATTAGTTAATTATTTAGTCAAATAACTATAACTTTTTTAAATTTAATGCCAACGGAACTCAGTGCGATTGGTTCGCTGGAAAAAGGACATTTAATATCAGGCATTGACAGTCTTGCTTTCAAGTCACGGTGGCTGCTTATATAATGCGGAGATTGTCATGTGTGAGTCTTAAATACTCTAAATTATAATAAATAGTTTGTAATTGTTTGTTTACACTCTAAAAAAACTTTTTCAAATTTAATGTAAAAAAAAATTTCCATGGAAAAAAGTTTTTTTTCTCACCCTTCACATAAAAAAATTATGCTGAGAAAAAAAGGGTCATAAAATATATTTTTTAAAATCTTTTACTAACTGAACAAGAAAAAATAAAATTTTCTTAAATTTTTTTTTAAAAAAAAAGATTATTTTCTCACGAATTAAACACAGCCAAAATTAAAAATTTAAACCCATGGGAGTGCCATATATTATGCAACTCTCTTGTGGGGTAGAAATTTGAATTTCTACTTTGGGTTTCAATTAGTATACCATGGCATTACTCATTTCACAACACTAATCATTTGCAACCATTCAAATCAGTGAGCAACTGGACCTAACGGTTGAGAAGTTATAAGATACAGGAAGGTTCGACCATCACCTTGTATAACTACACTTACTCATTCTCATTAGGTTCAATTTTAAATATAAATAAAACTCAACTTTATTTAAAACCAAGCTGGAGAACTAGATCTAGTTGAGATGAGAAATGTGGCAAAACATAAAATAATATATGAGATTTTGCAAATAATTCAAAATATTATTATGGTACAAAAAAAGAAGTGGTTCCGGCAAAGTTGTATAACTAGTGGGGCATTTTATAGGTGTATAAAATTATAAAAAAAAATTAAAACACAAAGGACCTAAATCAACATCATTTTTAAGGTTGAAAATAAAAAGGCAGAAGAACTAAACCAACCATACACCATTGTAACTTACCCTGTCGATAACATCCACAAAGTTCGGAGTCCCAAGAAGAGATGTATTAAGCTAACTATAGTTCTCTGGGAGTTCTTCCATGTAGGCGCTTCTGACACTTCCCTACAATCAAAGCAACATCAAGATATAAAACAAGTACATCTTATCTGCAGTTTCTATGCCCACATCAATTTGAAAAAAAAAAACACTGAATATTAATGATTTCCTACTTGCTTAAACAAGATTTCCATAAAGAAATGCAAATTTTACAAAGATCCTATTCAATACATCATGCTAATCAATCTCTCAGTTGGCAACATACTGTTTTGAAGCACAATTTCTTCTTCTTCCAAGGAAGATAAAAATGCCCATGTTTGGGGTGCTGCCAGTGCCCTAGTCCTCTTAACAACCGAAAGTTCGAACTGGTATTTTTATTTTTTCCAGTCAAACGCAACAACACAACCCCTTCCCTCAACCCTCATAAATCACAGCATTCTACTACAAAAATTGCCGAAACATCCAGTTAGTATTGGTAAGGGGGGCCTTGCTGTTGCTGTGCTTCATAGGTCACTGCAGCGGCAGAGTAGTGACCTTGTTGCTGTTGTTGCTGTGGATCGTAGATATGTGCAGCAGAAGCATAGTGTGGATAATGCTGTTGAGGATCATAGTTATGTGCAGCAGCAGAAGCATATGGGCTCTGCTGTTGTGCTGCACCATAGTTCGGTACAGCTGAAGGGTAGGGACTTTGGTGCTGCTGCTGTGAACCATAGTTTTGTGCAGCAGCAGAAGCATAGGAGCTTTGTTGTTGCTGCTGCGTGCTATAATTCTGTGCAGCAGCATATGGGTTTTGATGCTGCTGTGAGTTATAGTTCTGTGCTGCAGGTGGAATGGGGGCCTGCTGCGGCGGCGCGTTGTAGTTCTGTGCAGCAGAAGTCATGTAGTTATGAAGGAGATTCTGTGCTGCATGCATTTGTTCAGAAGATCCATGGATCTCAACAACACATTCAGAACCACCAGCCTGAGGATCATTAAGTTTCACCTTTGCTCCAGACATCTGCAATGAACACAGATTAATATTCCTCGATCAACAATACCGATACATGATTTCAAGAATAAAAACATTTGATAAGATTATAGACTTAACTAACATCAAAACATAATAAATCTTTTCAGCATCATAGTACTATAAACATTTTAGTCGAGGAACAAAACTTGTAACAAATGTTAAATACCATTTTTATATTCGTGGCAAAAGCTTTGCGTCTTGGGATGATCAATTATTTAGACAAACCAATTATTGTGGCAAAAGCTGTTAGTTACAACTGAAAGAGAAAGTCCTCACACATTAAATGACCTGATAAATAATAATGACTTGATAAATGCTACAGTGGGTTCGAATCAATGATTATATACCATCAATCTTCCTCGAATAAACTGCTACAACATTTTCCGAGAAAGATCAATGGTGTCCTAAATGGTAATTCGAGAGCCCGACTAGCTTTAATTTAGCAATTTAACTCAACTAGACACAACAAAGCCCTTTAAATACCATGAATGATGAATCCACCTCATCCTGCTCTATCAAGGGTTAAATCTTTAGTAATAATACTAGTTATATACATCTAAATTACCTCTAACCATGTTACTTTAAGTCTTTCTCTTACACAATTGTCATTCTTAATAGTTTGCATGCCATTCTTCCTAATTGGTGCCTCTAATGTCATCGCCACACATGTCCTAATCATAAACATTAGCAATTTTGTCAATCAGATTTCAAACAACAAAACGGTTTCATTTGATAGTCAAATGAATAAAGCACAACAAAAATAGCCCATACTCAAAATTTGACTAGCAGTTACAAGCTCAATTCAGTAAGCATCAAGGCAGGTATTATTCTACCTGACCAATAGTGGAAATGTTGCTTCCTCCTGCTCCCAGAACAGAAGTGATAGCACTACTCGGAATCTTAATCTCCATGGAGCCGTGAATGTTAGGGTATCTGGAGGACATGAAGGATATAAGATTACTCAAATCAATCCAATAAATGGAACTTCTAATGAATTGCACTAAAATGATTATAATTATTATACCCAACAGCACCAGCACCACTTGGCTGAACTGGATAACTAGGAGCCTCATACTCACGCATCCGACCCTTCAAGAGAATGCCAGCATGTTAGTTGTCATGAAAGACAATTTTTCAATAATTACAAAATAAGCAAAAAAGCACATAATACACAGTATCTATTATCAAGCAGACTACATCATAAGATCCAAGCTAACCAAAAAGACAGATTCAGTAATGATCATAATTGTGTGGAAGGCTCGAGTACTAAAGAAAGAAAATACCTTAGCATGTTCATAACCACCAGAACTCCCAGGTCCAAGCGTGCCAGGCGGAGGCAGTCCTCTATCAGAAAAACCTTCTGAAGGACCAAATCCATGGAAAGGCCCCATAGGGCCAGGTTCAGCAGTAGCGTTTAC
Source organism: Paratinospora sagittata (assembly GCA_035771175.1). Classification (NCBI taxonomy): domain Eukaryota; kingdom Viridiplantae; phylum Streptophyta; class Magnoliopsida; order Ranunculales; family Menispermaceae; genus Paratinospora; species Paratinospora sagittata. The sequence continues at coordinate 6,207,950 of CM069605.1, forward strand.
ACCTTCAAGACTTCTTACTCTAAGTCTTGAAGCAATTTCAATCAGGGCATTTCTAGCAACATTAACATTTCCAGATATCTAGAAGAAGACAGAACAATTAACAAAATATTGTTTTATGGATTAAAAATAAAATGAAATTACACATGATATCAGCAAAGTGCTGACAGCAGTGCACAGAAAGCTACTGGATGACACATGAACACATCACCTGCATACAACCAGTGAGTATAGGAAAATCACCTGCACAAGCTCTTCGTCTGCAGATGCACACTTAGGTTTCCCATCCTTAGAGATAACACGTATATCTGCTTGGCAACGCCTTCTCATCTCAGTAATTATGTGGCCTCCTTGTCCAAGGAGGCAGCCAACCTTATTTGATGAAACAAGAAGCCTTGTAGAAATGGTACCTTTCTCAGAAATTTCATGTGTGTGAACTTGAAGCTGAAGAATAGCATCAATAGTGGGAGATCTGGGATTCCATGGTACCTGAAATGAAGTTCAGCAAGAGACCAGCCACTTACCATGAGAAGCCTAGAGATTTTACTTGGTCAACCAAATTCAAATCCGTATGCATCAATTGACAAATGATCAAGAAAAAGTGCACATATGGTATGCAGTTACAAGCCAGACTATAAAAGAGATGAAAATATTACATCAAAACAAGATACAAGAATCACACGTTCATCTGCCTCTCCTGTTGAGTCTTCAACATGAATGTTAGCTCCTGTCTCTTGCTGTATCTGCCTTACATTACTACCCCCTTTCCCAATCACCACACCAATTTTATCAGCAGGGCACAAAATTTTCATGTTAAACTCAGCTGATGCCTTCCCAGAATTACCAGAAGGGCCAGTGTTGAAACCACCAGGTCCAAATCTAGGATGCTCATTCCCAAATCCCCCACCCCATGGCATAGGTGGTGGACCATGAAAACCAGAGTTCCGGTGAGACCACATTGGATTTCCTGGTGGTAGCATATTTCCCATTGGAGGACCAGAAGGGTAGAAACCAGGGCCATCAGAAGGTTCAGGATAATTCATAGGTGGGCGCGGATTCTGGTAAAGCAGGGTCGAAACTTCATAGAGAGCCTTCTTTGCCACATTTGATGCTCCAGATATCTGAAAAGTTTTCAAAATTAGACTTTTTTAATGAAACAAAGCCAGTTAGCACTCATCTTGAAAAATATTCCAAACTTCGTGTACTAGCAGAAAACATCAAATGTTAGAGCAAGATCACTGTATCTGTATATATAAAATCCTGTCATGACTGAAGTTAACCTTTCGAATAGAAAACCATAACTGCTCAAACCCCGGCCAATCCCCAGCAAAACGATACATAATTCTCTTTCTTTTTCCTGCATATTTAACTGTGATTCCTATTTGAATTCATGAATTTGCCCACTATGAGTACTGCATTTATACTATAACAGAAGGGGGGGGCTGGATCTAATTCCCAGCAGGAGGTCCTTCTTTCTTTGTTAGTGTTTATAAAGAAATCTTGTACATTAAGATAAATGATGACAGAACAAAATAAAGAAAATCTAATATCATTCCATCAAAATCATTCAGAAAGGAGGAAAAAAGAGAAAGAAAGAAAAGCAGAAAGAAGTGAACAGTTGAAACCATATAAATGGATATTTCTCAAACAGCAATCAATTAAAATCACAACAACTTCCAAGGACCAAGAGAGTGACTTCTTTATCATAACTGTAACCAACTGGATATCATCTTTTCATAGTTGTTAGAATCCCGATTCAAATCTATGAATCTTATGATCAGCGATTTAATTCAAGGGAAATTGATTCAAATATTGTACATGAATCCCAATGCTATTGAATCTTATAGAAAAACATTAAAAAAATAGTAGAATCTTAGGCTGCGTTTGGTTTACGATTCAGATACAGTTTTCTGTATCAAAAATTTTGAGAATACTAAAAACGTGTTTGGTTCGTTGAAACCCGAAAACAGTTTCCCAAAATTTACAAAGAAAACAAGTTGTTTTCAGGAAATGATAAAATGTTGTTTTTTGAATTTTCACTTTTTGAGTTGTATTCTACTTTTCGGATCATAAGCCAAACGTTGCCTTACAATTTGCAATTCAAATCTTATACTTCATGATTCTAGTCTTACAATTCAAAGAATTCAAAAAACTGAAACTATATATATTATACACGATAGATTTAAAATAGTATGTTCCACTTTCAATTTAAGCAGTTAAATCCATTATGCCAATTTAAAAAATGTGTAATTACTTGTTGGACTTAAGCATGGTCACCATTTAACCTAGATAAAAATTTTAATTTCAACCATAGTTTTAAAAATCCATTGAGGCTCACGCCTTGAGGCAATTGAAAACCGCCTCAAGGCTCAAGCCTCATTAGCGCCCTCTTGAACTTATGCATCACCCACATGAAGCTTATACCTTGAGACTTATGCCTCAAGACTTGCGCTTCAAGGCTATATGAGACTTAAGCCTCACTGTATACGACCATACAGCTCAATCTAACCCCTTTTTCCCTATTTACATTTTTCTATTCTTTTCCAACACACTACAGCTATATATGGAATAAACATGCTAGTTCTTTTACTTTCATAGTGTATTAATCTTAATTATTTAAAATATATCTAAGTTTTAAAACTCCAAGCCTTAACTCTTAAGCCTTTTTTCTATTTACATTTTACAATTTTTTTTAAAACAATTCATTGATATTAGAATAAAAATGCTAGTTCCTTTCCTTTCTTAAAGTCAAATATCAATTATTAGGAGAGATCCAAATTTTGAAACTCAAATCCTAAACTTCTCATGAACAACATATATATTACCAAGTGAATTTCTCATGCCAATTGTTTCTCAAAGTTTATTGCAAGGAGCCTCATTAACTAAAATTACCAAAAAACAAAAACTTAAAAAAACTACTTGAGAACGTGAACACTAAGAAGTCTTCATACCTACTATTGTAGCACTTTATTTTTTAAGTGTCTACTAGTTCCATTTTTTGATAATATAAAACATAATATTTGAAAATCTTAACTTATAATATGTGCTTATTAAGCTTTTAATAATGTCCAACACATATTTTTAACTAAAACAATTGATATGTCAAGTTTGTGTCTTAAGTGCTTAACATATTTTTGTAATAAAGTAAGAGTACATAAAAATTTCATGTTTATATATTTATTAACAATATTTATTTTTTAAACTCTTGTAAAAATAATATGTAATCTTTTTATAAAAATGTGAGGATTACACCTCCTCCTGCCTCAAGGCTTACGCCTCGCCTCAAAAAGGATAATCGCATTGATTGCACCTCACGAATTCTAAAAACTTGTTTTGAAAGAATTTTTACGAAGATGGGTTCTTCTTCAACAAAAAAATCAGGTACAGATTAATTCTTCTAAAAATCACATCTTAGAAAAAGGTGGTATAGGAAATGAACAATTATGAAGTGTTAACTTCTTGGTTTTGGCTTTCAAAAAAAAAAAAAACTTCTTGGTTTTGATTACAAAATTGATTTGATAAGTCGTACATTTTAAAATCAGAAGGTTTTTGTAAGAATAAACTACAAAGTGAAGAGATCATTCTTAACAAAATATTAGTTTATTTTGGATCTTCAAATAGGAATAAAATTACAAGTAAACAGAACTATAAATTAAATCTCATTTGTTCACAGACATTAGCTTATACATGCCGTTGTCTTATACAAGAAATTGTGTAATGCACATGAATCTTAGAATTCATAAATTCATCAATTCGAATCTCGGTTCGTTTCAACAAACTCTCAAACTCTTCGATTCCAATTCACAATTCTAACAACGATGCATCTTTCATTTCCATCAATCCCAAATGGGAAAATGTGTGCACGGATCAATCCATAATCCTCATGGATGTTTGAACTTGAAAGTACTTTTTCCTATTATCACGATTTAAGGCACTCTATTATTTATTAATGACCACAAAAAAGTTCTAGTATATTGAGGGTTTTTTCTATTTAAAAAAGGGATTCACTATAAATAAATCTTTTAGGGCCCATTTGGTGCGCGGGATAAGATAGAATTATTTTTATGGGATTGGATTGGTTGCATTAGATAGAATATGATAGGATTAAACAATTAAAAAAAAATGTAAAACCCATTACAACGGGATAAAAATAATCCCCCACTTTTGGTCATCACTATTTTATCCCATTACAATGGGATAAAAATGAGGAATAGATTATTTCTTATCCCATCCTGGTCGGCAGCCAAACATGAGCTTGGGACTAAAAAAAGTCCTATCTCATCCAATCCCGCGCACCAAACGAGCCCTTAGTTACATAGTCCAATACAGAAAACAAAAATTCTTCAGTCCATTTCAGGTTCTTTTAAGTAGTTTTAAGTAAACCAAACTTTTTTTTTTTTTTGGGTTTCAGCTAACCAAATCATTTGGGATAAAGTTTCTGTCATAGTCATTGTGGTGGTTACATTGGAATATTTCTTTCTGTTTTGGGTTGATAGATTACAATGTTGAAGTCAATATCTCCCAGGATATCTTCTTAATTCTATCCCTAATAATCAATCACGCGCTCAAATAGGATTATTGATTAAAAAATCAAATGAGGTGTACTTTGCCCGAAACATGCCTTGAGGCTTATGCAGTGGTTTTAAGGCGTTAGGGCGATGTCTAGGCGATTTATCCTATCTAGGTGAGGCAATACTTAGGCTATTAAAAATATATTTATTTACGGGTCCATAGATAATTAATTATTTAACTAATTAGTAACCCACCAACAATTGGTCATACACAGAATTGTATATATCAATTTATGTTCGACAGTGAAAGCCAAATTGTCATAAAATGATCAAAAACACTTCATAATAATAAAATCATGTCCAAAAATCACAAATTCATGCCACATTATCCAAGATTCAAAAAATACAAATGCTGAAGCATAAAAAAAAAAGAATTTAAACATCATCATCATCAAAAGTTTCTTGAAAACAATTCAAATGAAAAAAAAGAAAAGAAAAAAACATAACAACAATTCAAGCAACATTAACCACTCCTAAAACTAGTAGAAAGTGTAGTAAAAAAACAAATAGAAAAGAAAATGGCAATTAATATGATTCATTCTCAACAATTATAGTTCTAGGAAAAAATTGAATAAGAACAAAAAAAGGTAATGAAATTTGATACAAGATAAAATTTGCGAGGAGACAAGATAAAATTTGAGAGAAGCATACAACAAAGGAGAACCCATCCAAAAGAAGGGTAGCAGAAGAGCACCAAAGGTGCTCAAGGCTATCACAACCCGAGAAACATAACAAACTAGATGAAATGGACCAGTTTCTAAACCACTCAATAGCACCATAACCACCTGTCAGGGTGGAAGAGCCAATCCAGCTTGCAGCAGCAAGTTTGGAGGACTACCACATTTCATGTACCTCCTTTGACATATTTTCAAAGACCCTTGCATTTCTCTCCAAGCCATATAGACCACACCACTGCAAAAGAATTGATTCTACTAATATCTTTGAACTTCCCCCACATAATCTCCTCCCACATTTTCAAACTTTAAAATATAAATAAAATTAAATAAAAAAAACATAACCTCAGAGTTGATAGTTATGAACAAAACACAACAATGAGCTTAAAAATAAAGCTATCAACATTATTCAAAGGCAAAAAAAATAAAAAATAAAAAAACCTTTGTCAAACATAAGTAATTAGGAAAGTGAAAAGAAAAAGAAACATAAAATTAGCTTCATCATTGTTGATGGAGAGGGTTATCCAAAAAGAAAAAAGAAAAATAACAACCGAGAAATCAAACTCATTAGTTGAGACAAAGCGCTTTTCTCTAATCAATAGATGAAATGAAAGAGAGAGAGAGAGAGAGAGAGAGAGAGAGAGAGAGAGAGAGAGAGAGAGAGAGAGAGAGAGAGAAATCAATGAGTCCAAGAAATCAAGAAACAAAGAAACAATGAAAAAAGAAAGAAAGAAAAGAAAAAGATAAAAAGAATCAAAAGTCTCGAAAGAAACAAATCAAACTTCGCAACCATCGCAACAGTCATCAAAGATGATCGATGATCTTCGACATCCGCGAAGGTTCTCAATGGTAGCAACAAAATCTTCTAAGAAAACCAAGTAGTAACAAGGGTTTCTAGGGAAGGATTACTTCGGTAATGATCATTACAGTTTCCACCAGCGTTGGAGTTGTCATTAGGGTGTACAACGTCATTGCCCAAGCCTTGGAGAGTGGCCAATGGTTTGAAGTTCTTTTTTTTATTTACAAGGAAGCCCCCAACTCTTTCCCTTTTTGCAGCACCATCCCTAAGACTTTAAAAAAAATTATGGAAACCCTCTGCCTCATGCCTACCCTTATCTCAACGATTTTGCCTTTGGTCACCTAGGGAACACCTTGAAATCATTGAGCTTATGCTTCAAGGTCGCACTTTAAGGCGTATGCCTTAAGGATTCAGCCTCAGTTTTTCCATAATAAAAATCATTATGGTTTTTGGATTATTTCAACCATGGTTGTTAAATCAAAATTGAATATTAAAATCTTTGAGGGTAGGATTGGAATCAAATAAAAATGGTAAGATGTTTCCAATTTTTTTGTAAATTACAAAAAAACTTTAAATAATATAACAATCATTTATTTAATTATTTGGTTTGTATCAAGCTCAACAATCTTCATCCCCTTGTTTTTAAACATTCATTGTCTTTTTCTTTTCTTTTTTCTTTTCCTTTCCTTTCCTTGTAATGAGCTTTAGCTCATTGATGTAAATTTGCAAACCATGACATTGTTGCATATCTTTGCAATCCTTCATCTTAATACATCTCCACTTATTATTCGGGGTGCACCATGAAGCCATGCTCCCAAGTTTTGTGTACCTTTCTATCGATTCTCATTGATCAAACACAAATATTATGTGAAAACCCACCGAAAAAATCAAATTACACGATCAAACCAAAAAAAAAAAATCAATGTAAGGTTAAGAAAGTAGACACTACATAGCAAATGGAGGTTTTATCTATTAAAAAATTATGCAACATTTACTTTGTTTTGATGAAAAAATAAGCTAATTATTAAAGTGAGAAGAAGTATGGACCAAAGACTTTCTCTTAGGCTTAGCTATGTGCAATGAAGACAGACCTAAACTTTTAAAAAGCTCAAGTTTGTATTGTCCCACAAGGTTATGAAGAAATTAAAAGAGTTAAAGTCGGAAAAAAAAAAATTCACAAAATTTTTTAAACATTTGTTATTGATCAACTTAAATAATTTTTTAATAAATCTAACAATTTGATTTGGTACCTACAATTTGAATCGAATCTTACGATTCATTGCAACTTATTTGCAAAATTGAATCTTAATAGTTACGATTCAAATCAAAAATCACACCAATTCAATAACTATGATTTCACTTAGTTATTTTTGTTTTTAAGAATTATTTCTTTTTCATTTGAGACAAATGAAAGCTTTTCCACTTAAACAAGTCAAGGCCATCTTCTAAACGGCACCTACAAATAATATATCTTTAATATTATTATATAGTATAGTTACAAACCTAACAATCTTAAAACTTTTGATAAAATATTCCAACTTCCAAGTGAAACATGCATTGACTAAAAAATTGGGAAACGTGGCAGAAGACCTAGTATTTTTACAATATATTTGCTAATTTTCTATTTGTCAATGTTTTTAATAGTTCAAAACTTGAAATCTGAAAAGCCTAACATATGATATATGCTCATTTAGTTCGTAATGAAGTTTGTGACAATTGTAAAGATAATATATTAACAATAATACTCAAGTTCTCCACTCGTACATAAAACTAGCTCTTAGTTTGTTTTAGATGTATCTTCATTTACATTGTGAGTTTTTCCTAAATTTTTTTCATGTATTTCTAGAAAAAACATTGGGCTTCACCTTATAAAGAATACCACCTCAATTAAACCTTACACTTTTTCAAAACTTGGATGGGGCACATGAACAAAACAAAGAATAAGGCAGTTGATTGGGTTCATCTTCAAGGAAGAGTCACAATAATCATGCCCAGGGTTCATGTTGAAAATAATATAAAATCAAGAAGTCCATTCCACTCAATAAACAAAATTGGAGGTCCCTTCTATTGCAGGTGAATTCTTAGCAATACAGGAAAAGAAATTTAGAACCTTGATTCCGCGTGATCAAGCAACTTAAAAGCTATCATCACCATATTTATATGAATCAACAAGAAAGTGTTCATCCCACCCACTCTTTTTTCTCATGTTTCACTTACAGGCTTGCTAAATCTAGATCTAAACCAGTAGGACATTGGAAGAGGAATTTAAATATCTATTATATTATACAGACAGGAGCTACTCTTTGGTAGTCATAGACTATAACCATGTCAATAGCTATGCATATAAAGATCCAAGCCATTTTCTAATTTTAGTGGAAGATCTATATCCAAGTCCAATTTCACTACATTTTCAAAAGTTACCAACTTTTATGGCAATTAGCTTGTATAACATGAATAGTGCATACAAAAATAGAATACCTCTATGCTCAACTCTTTACCCTTCACAAGATTAAGTAATTATATAAAAAGATACAGGAACTCTTGGCATGAAAGAATATTTGGAACACAGAAGCTCAAAAATTCAGATTCCAAAAGTCCTTGTAACCTCACAAACAGGTCTCAGGCCCAATTTGAATTACAAAAGATTTAAATCATATTCCAGTTCTTAGCCTATCCATAAAAAACCATACTGAAATCGAGCTGCCATCCATTCAGGCAACTAATGGCCTTTTTCCATCAATTTGTTCATGCATCCATAGAAAATCATCCCTGCTGGCTGAACACCATAAGTTGCAGGTAGGTTGAGTCATCTGAACAAGCTAAAAGCCCAGTAAACAAGAGATTTGTGTCCAACTTATATTGAGTTTTTAAGGTCTATTCCTTTTGGCTGACTAAAAGTGTCCAAATTGGTTTCTCCTAGGGAACGGGGTATCTATTGAACAGTGCTGATTTTAGAGACTACTTTCAAATTAAGCCTCTTCAATTTGGAAGTTCTAATTTCTGAGTAGGGCACTTGACAATGTTTAATTCAATGATTAGATTGCAAGGAAATTTCACTTCACAGCGAGGGCCAAGAGGATTTAGGGGATTTTGATCAATTGATGCAGCTGAACACAAGATCCTGATGTGACTTCATTTTCTGATTCCATAGGTAAGTACAACATAATAAAATTCTCCCATATGATCAGTATCACACGGTAGATCCTAATTGAGATCTGATAAGGTTGAATATTTAGATATGTTTTAGATGAGTTTTAGGATGATTTATGCATTAGTTTGGTTGGTTTGTCTTAGTTTTGGTTTATTTGTTAGTTTAGTTATGTTTTAGTATATATTGCTTTAATTCGTTTTTTAATTTTATAAGTTGGTTAATTTGATTATCTAAGTGTGTTACTCATTAGTTTTGCTTTGTTTTGTAGGTGTTTGGATGTGTTGAAAGTGAATGTGGATGATAAAAACAAGTTAGAAGAAGTTGGAATGCAAGAACATGAAGCATGCAAGTCAAAGGAGTGACTAAGTCCACGAAGGAAAAGAGCAGAAAATTCCAGAACTTGGGCGTCGCAGCGTCCAAGATTGGCGCCACGGAGCCGGGTGACGGAAGAAGAGGGACACGAGACCGAGACTGGGCGCCACAGCGCCGGGGAGCAACAAAGAAATAGAAAGTTTCTATTCTATGTGGGATTCTCCTATTCGACTTAGGACTTTCTAATACGACTTCCTATGGGCTTGTAGCTATATATACTTCATTGTTTAGGGTTTCTAAGGATCATAGAGTGGAGAAGAAAGCAAAACAGCTAATGCAAAGCAAAGGAGAAGATCGAGTTCGAAGCGAAGAAGAGATTCCATTGTTTCCATTGTTTAGATTGATGTTCATACCATTATTTTATGTTTTGATGTTTCTAGTTATGAACTAAATCCTCTTTCTAGAGGATAGATTGATCCGAACTCAAAGCTATGTCTTAGTTTTCATTGTTTGATTATTATTAATGAAGTTTTCTAGTTTATTTATATTTTTCTGGGTTTAATGCTTTTGATCCCTTGATCACGGATTAAATGATCATAGACTTGAGGCAGATGCTTCAAAAGAGGGTACCTTGGGTTAGAACTTGAAAAATATAACCTAGGCTATCGTGAGACCGAAAGGAGATCGAGACCCTTAGAAGTCATTGAAAGAATATCACGAAACTTAATGAGTTATTGTCATCTTAGGTTTTCATCAAAAGAATAAAACCAAGGTGATAATAATATGCTCTAGTTGGTGCTCAAGAGAGGGAATTAGAAACGTTAGGATTTTTGACTTATAAATGAAAGAATTGAATTAATAATAAATATATATAACGGCATAGTTGAGAGTGAGGTGATATCGAACCTCTAGACCGTTCTATCATTGATTTCCAATCTGTTTCTATTGCTTTGCTAGTTTAGTTTTAATTTGCTTAATTGTCTTGTTTTTAACTTACTTGAACTATCGATTTTGATCTTCTAAATAAAGTTAGTGTTAGAAACGTGGTAATTAGTGTAATCATTAATCCTTGAGGACGATACCCGATATTCTGATCGGTTTATATTATAACTCGACACCGCGCGCTTGCAGTTTTGCACACAACAATATCACACCATCACAGCCTATTTCAGCTTAGGTGACGGTTCAACCTTATTAATGAATTTATTAGCTCAATTTAACCACAGATCAGTCCACTATATTCAGCCATCAGGCCCATCACAATTTTAGACACCAGCAGCCCATATCCTATAATCATGGCATCCATATCATTACTCAAAATTACTTCAATCAAAACGCACCTGTCCAACATCAACTTTGGCATTAACAAAATGTTGAGGCTTGAGGCTTCTAGATTGGTAATTGCACTGAAGAATGAAGAGTTTGCAGCATTACTGCATGAAATATAAGAATAGTTGAACCAACAACAAGATTCTATGAGAGTTGGCGAACCAACAACTTTGAGATGTCTGGAGAGCTATAATGAAAAAAGTACACAAATGCCAGCACCACTACAAGAAAAAACTGAGGTCGAACATCCCTTACAGGTCTCAGATGATAAATTATTAGAGGTCGAAGATAACTAGTCCTCACCACTGCTCTCAAAGGAATCACCTTTAAGAACCAAAGGTTATGGTCATCTTGAGAAAATCAAAAGGTGTAGATCATCCTAGACTCACTATGACTTTCATGTGATCAGAAAAACAATTGCATTGGTGTGTATGGTGCTGCAAGGATGACCATGTCATGTATACAAAGATTGAAGAAACCAACTTACAAGTGAAGAAGTTGAACCATGGTACACATCTCAACGCAAAAGAATCGAGTTCTTCAAACTTGGAGGTTTTGACAAAGAGCTGCACGCAGAAGATAGAGCCAAATTTCAGAACTTACTGGGCTCCTTCGATCCTCATATTTATGAACATGGCTACAAGCCTATTACAGTTAGTTGTCATAAAGCCTAATGCTACATTCAAACAGGCCTGAAGTACAGATGATTAAATGGCTATGGCTCTGAGCTGTTTGTATATCCCAATACAAGGGTCTGTGGTCATGGCCAATATACCACTACTTAAGGGTCTCTTGTGTCGGTCAAATACTAAGTGGGAGGTTGCTTGTGTAAGCTAAATCATGCTTAGTAGATAAGAGTCCTGGTGAGATTGGGTAAGCAGAACCATACTTAAGTAAATAAGAGTCCTTGTGATATGGTCAGACCAATAAAATTAGTCAGGAAAAACTGGCCAAAGTCTGTCATTTCCAATGAATATTTACCTTTTCAAGGAAGACATCACTCCCTTGATTTGCAATCTTTTCTGGGAACTTGGATCGAAATGGTTTGGAATAGCCAATCGAGCTAATTTTTCAATGTAGAGGCAAAATGGCAATGATTGCGCAGCTCCTAAAAGTGTGCCACATGATGTCATGAAAGAAGATATGCCTATGGCTTTTGTATCCACAAACTTAATCAAATTTGGGGTAACAACAACTTCTGATGCAAGAACCAAGAGTAACACTAAAATAAGGATATCAAATTTCCTTTTCTCAACCAATGCTGAATTCTAGTCTCTACTAACACAGAAGTCAATATTTAGTAAGTGCTTGACGTGACATTTGCATCTTTAAAGGTATACATTACTCTCCTAGCACCAAGAAAGTACACAATACCCACCATGCAAGTGCATATTTGAGTGGTCCAATGAGAGACCATTCAGGCTTTTTCTGCTTCCCCAAAAATGTAAGCTTTCTCCAAAAATGTTCTTACCAATATTTGACTATCTAGATTTTGATTAACTGATTATTGAGACAACGGCAATCCAATATCCCTACTTGCTGAATTCCAAGAACCTAGGAGATTGTCCATCAAAGGCCATTAGTATGATAGATTACGTCAACAAGATAATTTCCAAGACTCAAGTTTCCAGGATTTTGATGGTCCTCCCCCACACATTATCTTAACCAAGCAACGTAGAAAATGTAGAAGGTCATGCATTGTAACCCAATTGTCAACAATGCATATATTTTTGGAGTTCCAATTTCCCTTGTATAGTTGAAAATTTGAAATAGAAATAGCCTGTGATCTTTGTAAACAGTGACATCACCAAATTTTGTTCTTCATATGACAGGATTTGAGACTAGGCAGAGAATCTAAATTATGAAGCACACTATTATATTGTTTTTCTCTGAGTTGATGGATGTTCCAAATGTTAGTCAAAAAAATATATTCATTGGTTTCCCTTTTCTTTTATTATAAAGGAGAAAGTTTTAGAGGGATCTGGGGAAGACTCCTCAAAGACTATCGAATGATGCAAGTTTAGTGATATTGTGTGCAGGAGGATATTAGGATTTGTGCTGATGATATAATGAGCTTTAAGGGTAACAAAATTCACGAACTATTTCAGAAGTTAAAATAATTAGGAAATTTGTCAGTTTGGGATCTAAAATTAGGGTAGTGTAGAAAAATATGTAAAACCGCACAGCTTAAACATGGATTGAAAGAGTTCGACCACAGAATGTTTTCCTTGAAGCCATACTAATCAGTTGAAAGAGCAGCACCTTTAAAAATTAAAGCATAGGTAGCACTCCAACAATAAAATTCCTATAGGATTCTCAAACTTGCAAAGATTTCATGTGCTTGTAGTATCACTAAGGTGTCATTGTAAAGGTGCTTTTCAGTTCATTATATGACATTTCCAAAAAAAAGTTATATTTACAAAGTCAGTCAACGCTGCATGATTGCCTTATTATACCTTCAAACCTCTAGTTTGATCATTGATGTGCAATAATATTTAGCCAAGAAACCACACCTTCCGCCTCAACACCAACTGTGGCACTTTCCAGATTATCCGCTCTATCAGAACACTTCAAATGTAATACCAATCAACATATACCAACAGTAAAACATATATTCAATCAATTGGTAGAGACCAAGCACTTTACAAGAGAATATCAGCTAACATGAACAATCTATAGAAACATCACTGTCACTTCAAAGGGTTTGCAAAACAAGGATTTGGGATTTGGGATTTGGGTGCAAATGCACCCGTAAGTCACAATTGACTCCATATATAAAAAGGATTAAATTCCAGAAAAGAGTTGTTCTGGGAAAAGAACTTTAAGCCAAACCATACAGAAAAAATAACACTACAAAGGAGTACAATAGAGGACTTTTAGCAGTCTCCATCCTAGATTATCCTTTCAATTGTTAAAGATATAATAAAAAGTGTGCAAGGAAAAACAGAGAGAGAGAGTAGGGGAGAGAGGGGAGGGGATTAAAATGTTACCTGCACCAATTCATCAGTGCTCATAGCACAAGCTGGAAGGTGCTCTGAAGGCAGAACACGAATATTTGCTCCAGTTTCACTTCTAAGTTTCTGAATAACATGACCGCCTTTGCCTAGAAGGCAGCCTACTTGATTGCTTGGAACAAGAAGACGCACAGTAACTACACTGTCTTCATTGTTTTCTTCATGATCTGATGCACCATACAAATCTTCCTCCTCTGCTATCCTTTCATGAACTCTTAAGAGGGCATGCTGAGCAGGACAATGTGGCTCCATAGACTCATGTTCTTTGTCATCTGGTGCATCATTCTCTGGATCTTCATCGGCGCTAGATGCCCTAGGTTTTTTGGTCGAGGAGCTGAATATAATGACTACTCTCTCATCTGAGCCTGGAACAGATTCACCAACCTTAATCTTTGCATGGGTTTCATCTCTCAAGGACTTGATTATGTCCCCACCTTTCCCAATGACACTACCTATCTTTTTAGTAGGACAAAGGATGCGATATACACTTTCAGCACCATCGGGAACACCGTCACTAGGTTCATACATAGAATTTTGCCTTCTGCTTTTCTTGAAGCCAATATTTCTTTTGTCAAATGGAAACTGAGAATTTTTTCGGAATGCAGATGGCTTCTTTTTGTTCTTGCCCATTTCCGTATTGGAAAACAAAGCAAAGGTTACAAAAACTTATCAAGATTGAAGTCCAACAACAAGCAAGTATGTGCAACTGTCAATCGAAGTAAACAGCACCAACCAACAATGTAGATAGCAAAATAACTGACGATGCACCAAAACTTGTCTCTATATTGCAGCGGGGTCACAAATTTCAAAACAAAATATCTGCATATTCAAATATCCCAATGTAATAACCAAACATCAAAAGCAGTAACAACCAAAATAGCAACCAGACCTCATTTCTGAAGAAATTTATAAATAGCGATTAAAATGAATCCAGAGGTGATTTTAAGAATTGCCAACACGGTAGGGTGTTCAGTTGGTGTTTGGCCTTTGAAGTATTTGGGTTTACCACTGGGGGGAAATCTTCAATCCAAAGTGTTCTGGGATCCAGTCTTGGCCACTATATCGCGCAGGTTGGAGGGGTGGAAGCATGTTTTCCTATCGAAGGGGGGAGACTAGTTGTGATTAGGTCTATGCTACAAGCTATTCCAACATTCTTTCTCTCTATGTTCAAAATCCCAAGTGGACTAACTATGGCTATTGAGAGGAAGATCAAGTCATTAATTTTTATTTTTATTTTTATTTTTTTTGGTGTGGGGGGGGCACGACAAGAAGAGCTTGGTAAAATGGGAGATCTTACAAAAATTAGTGGATGATGGAGGGCTTGGCATTGGGAACGTAGCTTTGAAGAATGTGGCTCTGTGCGGGAAGTGGTTGTGGAGATTAATGAATGAACAAGACTCACTGTGGGCACAAGTCGTAGTTAGTAGATATGGATTTGTATCTATCTCTAATATTGGTGATGGGTTGAGAAGAAATGGAAGCTTTGCGTATAGAGGGCCATGGAAGTTCATTGTATCTTTAGCTCCAAAAATACTTGTTCATGTTCGCCCTGTGGTCGGCAACGGGGAGACCTTTCGGTTTTGGGAGAATACATGGTTGGGAGATAGTTCACTGGTAATATCCTTTCCACACCTATATAGATTATCTACCACCCACAATCAGCCTATTTCGTCTTTTATTATCAATCCTCTAACATCAAATAACATTACATGGAACCTTCACTTTCCAAGAGCTCTTACTTGTAGGGAACAAGATGAGGCAATCAACCTATTAACTAGACTTGAGTCTGTCCGTTTGTCAAACACCGTTGATCTCTTACACTGGTCTCTTAAATTCTCATGTAAATCCTTAGTCCGCGCACTATACTCTTCTCCTAACCACAGCACCTCTCATTTCCCATTAGTGGCATACATATGGAAATCACAAGTTTCACCAAAAGTTAAAGTATTTGGTTGGTTACCAGCTCATAGGAGACTAAATACATTGGATCTTCTACAAAGGAGACTTCCTAACATGTATTTGTCTCCTTAATGTTGTATACTATGTTATCAAGCGGAAGAGAATTCGGATCACCTATTCATATCATGCCCTATGGCGAGGAGGTTGTGGAAGAGTTGGTATAGTTTCTCAGGGGGGAGATTCCCTCCTCCAACTACCATTGACGAATGCATATCTCCACCTCGCGGTTCCATCATTTCTAGTTCGGCTATAGAGGTGTCTCTTGTAGCATCATTTGCCACTCTTTGGCACATCTGGCTTGAGAGGAATAATCGGATCTTTAATAATAGATATAAGGAACCGAATAAACTATGGGAGGACGTCAGCTTTGTAGCCAACTCTTGGGTCCATGCGGCAGGTTTTGTCCACGGTCCCTCTCTTTCAGATTGGGTTCTAAGCTGGGATTGTTGCTTGCATCAGATCTAGTGATTGGTTGTCTGGATTAGATGTGCTTCGTAAAATTTTATTGTGGGTCATTCTAGTGCATTTTTTCATTTTGATTATGCTTGTGTTTGCAGTGGTTGCACCTCCGGTGCCCTTGCCGGTTGTAAGATTTTAATCAATTTTAATAAATTAGCAACTTGTTTCTGCTCAAAAAAAAAAAAAAAAAAAAAATTATAAATACACAAAATCTCAACTCAACTTAGCTAAGCTCTAAGCCTTTTCCCAACTACATGGGGTTCGCTACATGAATCAAATTTCTCTACTCTGCTCTAAATACACAAAATACAAACCAAAGATCACAAGAAACTTCAATAACAACTACACTCCATTTCCCCATAAGCCAATCAGTGTACCCCACAACTAAGACCCAACCCATATCAAACACTTAATTACATGGCTATTTAACTATCAACTCAACTCATTGCCCCCACCTTAGCTTTCCTATCCTAAGTACATACATTGAAATATCAAAAGATGTTAAAATGAACATAATAAATCTTCTTAAGACCCAGCATCACCAGATTCACCACCACACTTCCTATTTGTACACAATGAACCAAGAATTCCGATCATTCCCACCAAAATATCGAAATCTTTCCACACAACAACAACAATCCCATATATACACCTGAAGAAAAGGAGGATTGTAGTAGGAACTACAAAAAAACCAACATATGAGCAAAACCGTCGAACCTACACAACCAAACTACATATAATAGCAGGTTCCAAAGCACAAACACACATGTTTGATCGTTTAGGGGATAAATACCGCGATTCAAAAAGCCCTAGATCTTCGCCAAGCGCACAACCTACTTTTCTAGGGTTCAAAAAGAACCAAATTACCGTGTTATCTGCTTACGAAGCACTAAAGAGAGGAAGCGTTGAGGTTTCGGAGTTTTGGAGTTTCAGAGATTCAATAGCCATTAATGCCAAAATCTTTGAATTACAGAGATAGCATTCAAACAAAAAAACTTACGAGAATCCGAATGAAAGGGAGAATGAAAAAAAACAAAAGGGTTTTTATGGAAAAATGAGAGATTGAAGAACAGATTTAAGGAGAACGTACCAGAAGAAGAAGAAGTTGAAGAAGACGGAGGAGACGCGGAGACAATGGAGAGAGAGCTCGTCGCCTCTGTTGTTATTGTTGTTGTTGTTCTTCTTCTAATTTACGGGCTTTGTTGAGACATTAATTCTAGGGCTGTTCGTGTCCGGTTAACTTCGCGTGTGGATTTTTTTTCAGGAGATCAAATCCGGGTAGAGAAGAAATGTGGATATGGGTCACGGGTTTCTTAAGCCCGAATCTACTTGATTGAAAGCCCATTGGGCCCGTTTTCAAAACTGGGTATGGGGTCAATAGTCAATACCCACACCGTTGAACCAGTCCCAACTCAACCTTAATCAATTATTTATTTTTAAGTAATTTTAAATGCACTAACCAAAATCATTTATTTTAGCTGCTCGACCCAATACCCATATGCTTTAAAAAAATTTAATAATAATATATAGTATAATAGCAAGTGCAAAGCAATAGTGTCGATGATTTGGTCAAAATCGCGAAATCAAACCAAAATATACGTTCAATTTTTTACATGTTTGGCTTGGGTTGCAAGTTGAGAATTTGAAAATTGTACTAAACTGAACTAAACCGATCAAGGTTAAAATTATAATTTATGTTAAATATATTGTAATATATACTTGTTACATAATTACAAGTATACTTCTTATTGATAAAATTAGATATTTTTATTACTTTATATTTAAAATAAATATTATCATAAGTTAAATGTGTAAATCGATTAAACCGAATTAAACCAAACCAACTTAATTCAATTCGATTTGGTCAACTAATCGGTTTGGTTTCGATTTGAGCACTAAATCGATTCAAATCGAACCGATGACACTTCCTAATATAAATAGTATTTTTGATGAATGCATTTAAAATTACCTTTTTCTTTGAGTTGATAATTTCATAAAAAAAAATTTGGGATATTCATAAATTGTGAACTGCCCTTCCTTGTAAAACTGATTGGGTCTTAAACATTAAAAATATTTTTAATTTAAAATAGTAAATTATTAGAATTATGTGTGAGTTATTTTTTTATTTTTTTGTATTTTTGTATCACATGATAATAAGTTGAAATATTTATATAAGGCATAAACTAATTGTAAATCAATTCGATTAGGAAGGATTATGAAAAAATCGTTTCGATTAGGTATAAAAAAATCTCGGAAGATGATTATGAAATGAATCTTATCATTTCTAGCATGTGACTCTACAGGTTTTTTATTTTATTTCTTTGTATAGTCAGTTGTAAATGAACATATCATCTAATTCAACTCAGCCTTATTTTATTATAGAGATACCCATATTCAAATAATTTGTTAAAGAATAAGATTTTTAATTTTTAAATATACAAAAATAATAATAAAAATTCCAAAGGGGAGAAAAGGAATCCCGAAGGCGACAAAAACACTAGTCCACACATCCGTACCTATAGCCTTGAGCTCACCAAAACTCCTATCTTTCCCATACACCGTTTTGCAAAACCTAAATTTCAGACTAATTTGAGGAGAGTGCTCCAAAGAGCCCTGAAAATGGTGAAGAGACAAAACCTGATGTTGATTTATCAGTGCAAATCTACTTGTGATTTCATAAGTTGAGTGTACTATCAATCTGCAAGAAAGATATGTTCAGAGTCCTTTTATTTCAAAGATGATTTAGTGACAAACAGGACTCTATCCATCTCCAAGAAAGATATCCTCAGAGTCCTGCCAAACACTTTGAGCATAAAGCTAACCTCCTCTACTTAGACCCCTATTTTGATCTCTTACGAGAAAGGAAGTCTTGTTTGTTGACAAGGGTATTGGGGATTATGAAATTAATTAAAATGGGTTAAAAGGGAGTCCTGTTTGTCACTAAATCATGCTAAGATTTTTTTTATTTTTATTTTTTTTTTTGGGTTTGGTTTGGGGTGGTAAATAACTCAATTAGAGGTATCAATAAACTGGTTCAAACCACGAAATCGAACTAAATCAATGTGCTAGGTTTGGTATTGTTTGGTTATTAATAAATTCAGTGTGAGTTAGATTTGAAAAAAATATAACAGGATAGGTTTTGTTCGGATTATGGTTAGAGGCATTAAAAATTGAAGTAAATCAAACAATTCTAAAAGTAAAACTATTAATATTTATTTTTAATGTTTATGATTCTTTTATAATATAAACATTCTCATAAAAAATATATATATAATCATCTTATATAGTAAAAATTGTTTTCAATTTTTTAAAATATGCATTTAGGAAAGTTAAAATTACCTCATATATATATATATATATATATATATATAATGTATGTATATAATTGGTTGTATGTATAATTAAAATTTCAAACCGATCAACCTAAATAGATTATGTTTGGTTCAATTTAGTTTGAGTTAGTAATTTGAAATAAATTGATCAAGCAAAACTGAACCGAACTCGGTCATGTTCGGTTTAGGTTACGCTTGAACATTAAACTGACCCAAATCAAATTGTCAACAATCCTAAACCCAATGATCATGTTATAGTTTTAGAGTAGGTCACTTATTTTCTTTTTATTTATTTATTGCTTGGATTACATTAGATGGTTGGAAAGTGCAATTGTCATTATATTCATTAAGTGCAATTTTCAGGGAGAAAGCTTAAATTAATTGTTAAGTGATCTCACAGCCCATGTACCTCAAATCATCCAATAGTTGAATCGTTGTCCATTTAAGATTTATTAAATAACTTTCTAAGAGAAAGAGAACTTCAAGTATAAAAAATTTTCATGTTACAAGTTTTATCATTTTATGTTTAAACTTTTCTTATATATATAAGTATATCAGATGTGAAGAGAGAAGCAAGCCTAAAAATGGATAAAGGTGCACTTAAAAGGAAACCCTTCTCTCTTAAGTAAGTGCTTTTCAAAAGAATCCAAAATGAAAAATCCAAATGAGAGGCAGAGATTCTCATGAATCAGTTTTCTCTATCAACAAATGTACTTTCAGTACCTTTGCACCAGCAAAAAAGCAGTATTTAGAAGGAGGAAGAAGGGAGAGACCTGAACCACCCAAAGACAAATATTACACCCTTCTCTTTCGTTTCTGTCTGCATATACTTAGTCTACCATATCCATTCTTGTTGTGGGCCTTAGGAGCTCCATTCAGTTCAATATGGAGGGCAGATGAGTGGTTAGAGCTGCCATTTCATGCATTGGGCTAACCTTATTGTTTCGATTTTAGGCAAGGTAAATATATTTGATCGATTTAAGTTTAACCAGATGCATGTTGTGGGAGCAACTCCTGCCACTAGTTTTGCTCGCTCATTGGACTGAAGGGAGCTCCTAGTAGATATCACTAGTGCTTCCTACGTAACGCCCCATTTTTATTTGTTCCCTTACAATTATTTTTGGTTAATGTCATTTAAGTGTGTGGAAGGAAATGGGTTTTGTGTTTTTTGTGTATTTGATGGCTAAAATGAATTCTCTTTAATTTCTATATTTTGTGTTCGTTTGTTTGAAGAATGGAGCATAATCTGGTGCAGTTGGAGTTGGGATTTGGATTGAACAACACTGCTCATTGTTCACTTTATTTTTAACTTAGCTTTGTACTGTAACCAGATCTCTATAGAAACTCTTTATATACACTATGGTAATCATCTTTCTTTTTTCCTTGCTTCAGTGGAGACCGTTACACCTTACACCTAAGCACAGAGAATTATGTGTAAGCTTTGAGCCAAGCAAGGAAGATGACAAGTTCTTGAAGGCTATTCATGGCTCCTAAGCTCAAGATTTCATTTGCCTCAGCAACCTGGAAATGGAGGGCTCCTTTAAGTCAGGTTTAATTTCATTTACTTTACAGTGCTGGCTCTGTGATTAACTGATTATGGTTCATTCAACAGTTGATCCTCTCTTCTTCTTCTTTTTGTCCATTGGGTAAGAAACCAGGTGAAGTTCTGTGAGAGAACAGGCACTACCAACATTCTAATGGAAGCAAATCTCAGGACATATATGGCATTATAATGTATTTCTGTGAGAAAAGAAATTGGAATTATTAAAGCAAATATTATCCTGTGAAAGGGTGTCAGGAAATTTATTACTGAACATTTTGAGTTCCAATCATCCATTACCCTAACTGAAAAAATGACAAAAACAGTCTGGATTATGGTTGTCCCAACCAGCAAAAACATTGTTTACAGCAAAGATATTGAGATTTGAAATAAAACAAAGCCATAGCAGACAAGGATGCTTTAAATATGAACTTGTTGGATGCTGAGGCATGCTTTCCCTCTCTTTTTGCCGAATGCCCAATAGACACCTGCATCAAGAAAGAAGCAACTTTGTTAACAATCTACAGTACGGATTTAAGATTAAAATTTTCCACCAGTATCACCAAGGCGCCTTTGTAACAGGAAATAATAGACCAAAAATGATTTCATTCTCAAGAGCCCAAGAGCAGTAATAGCATCACAAGAGCAAAGTTGGTCTGCACATGATATAAAAATAAAAAAAGCTATATTAGCGAGAAGATGCAAGTTGATGGTGTTAAACAGCCAAGAAGAACACCAAAGTTGACATATTAAGGAGGAGTTTAAAAATTACTGATTGATTTCAATTTAAATATATTTAGGACCCAAAAAGTGTCAAATGGCAGGATAGAACTAATGTAGACAGATCCCAAGGAGTCCGGATAAAGTAGCCTATTTTTGTCTTAACAAAAAGGTACCACAATCCTGTAATGATCACAACAACAGTAGAATGGATAGCTAACAAAATATACAAAAACCCCCCCAATTGGTTATATGAATGCCAAACCCATACATGAACCAATTGTCTGTCTGTAACTTTACTAATCATGCTAATTGTAAGGACGGGATGAGAATTCGTTAAGGCAATCCTCAAGCATTAATAATTACATATGAGAACCATACAAATGATGACAAGTGTAAGAAACCTACTTTAAAAAAAGAACATCCAACTCTCGAGGCATTTTGTGGGATACTACAAACTAGATTGAAGTATCAAGCATCAAAGTCAATACAATGTAAGCAGCTTTATTACAGATTTTTGTATATTTAAACTCATCTAGTAGCACAACTTGCTCATGTTTTTCAACAAAAGTTGCAATGCATTAATCAGCAAGACATGGGGGGAAATTGGCTCCAAACTAGAAAGAAATCAATATCATGGTTTAAAAATTCTCTGAAATTCAGCGAACTTCCACGAAAGTGTGAAGTGGATGTAAAATAAAAAAATACAAAAATTCGCCGAAATAATTCTATAAAATTCAAAAAAATCGACAAAAAAATTGATAAAATTCGACAATGAAGTAAAAAAATGTTATTTCATCAATAAAAAACAAAGAAATACCAATAATTATGTACTATTTTCAACTTCATCAACCAACAAACATAGCAATATAAATTTTAAAAAATAATTTAACAAGCTAACAAATTATGTAGTTTATGGGATATCCTTTACCAAAAAGAGAAGAAAAGAAGCAAATAAATAAATAAATAAAGTTGAAATAAGATAATAACTTAACTTAAAAATAAATTAAAAAAGTTTCCAAAGCCATCTTCTTTTAGTTAACTCTTATAAAATAAGATTAAAAATAATACATTAAATAATAAACTAATAAATTAAGCATGGTGGAATTCAAACTAGTAAAGTATATGGTCGATAAACAAGTCACCACAAAATTAAATATCCAAACAAAGAAAAGGAATTAAGACCAAAAGCCACCATTTCAAATTCATCAACCCACTTAACAAGATTGATTTTGTTAGGTCACTTATTGGTATTTTTAGGTATTAAAAGTGTCTATTTATATTAGTTTTTAGCTTATATAACAATGAATCTAGATATTTAAGCATATGTGCAAAAATTCTCCATGTCAAATTAAACTTCTCCGAATTAATTCCAAATTTTTTTTTTTTTTGAGAAGAAACAATAATAATATTGATAATACTTAAAATTACACCAAAAGCTACATCAGAAATGCAACAGAAATCGAAACAAAGAAAGCACAAAAACCATCCCACGGATGACAAACATAAGTGTTAGATACAATGTAAACATCTACCCCAATCCCCCACCCAATCTACCAAGGAAGCGTCGTAAGCCAAATTAGCCAAAAAGGCCCAAGTGCTGGTTGTGAACTTAATAACCTCCCACAATTGGTCAACATCCCTAGCTCTGTTATGGAATAATCTGTTGTTCCCCTCGAGCCACAACCACCAAAGAGTAGAAAAAGAAGCCAACGTTGAGGCCTCCTTACCAAAAGAAGAAACTATGGAGCTCTGGGGCAAGGAGAAGCAATCGTCCAATGTGTTAGGTGAAAGAAATCTATACCCAGAAAAATTGCCCCACCGATAAAAAGGACCAACCTCAACCCCCTTCCTCAACGCTGCCGAAATGGCGTGATCATCTTCAGCCCCTAGAGAAATAACCTCTGTTTCATTAGGCATCCTGGGCTCCATGCAACGAGGCCCATCCGAAACTGGATTCACAAATTCAGGCTAGGCCAGTCCGTTCTCTCCCACTACAATCGAATCAAAGCGAGCTGTTGAATCACAACTAATGGGCTCTGATTCAAGCCCATTAGCCACTTGTCCATCTGCAACAGGCCCAACACCATCATGCAACACATCATCACCCAATCTGGAAAAGCCCTGCTCGTTTCCGAATCGCCCACTTCAAATTCTAACATTTTTCGTTTTCCATAACCATTAGACACCCTTGCTTCCAAAAGATCTGCCGCCAACTGAGATAATGATTTGTGCCCTTCAAGTTCTGCCATCTGTCCACACACAGGATGAGGCGTCCTTTCCACTACCTTTGGCGGTATGAGGCAATCCGCTGAACATGCGACACCTGGCCACAATTGGTAGAAAGCATTATTCCACCTGCACATTTGTCAGACTCTGTCACCGCCTCAGGTGCCTTGATCGTACGTGGCGCCCAGTAGCAGAGCTTGCTCCTCCATCAATGGTCGCGTTGGATGTATCCCCGATCATCTTCCCCGACGAGCTAGCAGAGCCGAATATGTTCTAAACAATCGCTTTTCTCCCATGCCCCCTAACTGAGATCCTAAATAATCGCAGCTCGTAGTCGACACCATCATGTGAAATGAGAGGGTGCGAATGAACGTACCCATCCCGCCACCCCCGTACCCCATCTTGGCATATCGAAGGAAAGTCAAGTTCTTAGAGTCGCCATTAACCTCCATGAGACCACCACAAACATCGCCAACAACTTGAAACAAGTCCGAATTCCAGAGCTCCAATGTGATACCATCTACTCCGATCCAATCCTCAACACAACGAAAGCACGAGTCATTCCATTGGATCTCCATATCCCACATCGCCACCTTCATCCCCAGAGCGCCAAGTTTGCCCACCATCATATCACGTTCATCAGTGTTGTCGCACCACAATACGGCCTTGTTGTCAGCTAACACTGACAGGAACGTATCCTTTTCCAAGCACACAATAATGCTTTGTTTAACACTACTCCATCTCTCCAATGGATCCTTCTTGAAAATCACTATTGCACACTCCCACTGCTTCAATTTGTCAATACATTGACTGGATTTCTTCGACCTCCCCAATATGGCTCGCATCGGCGCCAAGGAAGCCGATCTATGATGTACATAGAGATCATTCCTCTTCACCTCAGTGTCCGCTACCGCAGAAGCCATTGTTTTGCCTTTCGTGGCGTGCTCCTTTTGAACTTCGTTAATCACCCCCGTTTTTGGTCTGTGTTTGAGCGGCAGCCTTCTTATCCATCTTCACCAAAGTTCTTCTATCTGGGTAGTTGATCTTCCCAGCCAAAGGATGAAATAATCCTTTCTGGAAAGCCTGCCAACCCCGACCGAAACGCTCATCAGGGACGATCACGGCTCTGGAAAAGTCGTTATCGATCTTGAGAATGCGGAAAAAAACCCCTCTATCATTTTTTAATCTCTCAACGAAAGCAACCCCACTTCCATCCCTACAAGTCCACTTTCCATTGCTTTGTGATTGGGCTTGTTTACCGGTGACATTCAGAGCCTGAAGCCATATCGTCGTATCGACTCCCACCTCAATCTGAAAGTTACGTTCCTTCACCCTTTCAACGATACGCACCTTCCTATCTTTCTCTCTCAAACAGATTGAAAACTCTTTTGATCGAACATGGAAAACATGCGAGCCGTCCATGTTTGATTTGTTTTCCTATTCTCCAAGTGCTTCACATTGAAGGTTAGTTCCCAGTAACAAAGCTTTTGCCACAATCCAAGATTAACGAAATCATGTTTTTTATTCTCTCTCTTTTAATTTGTCAAAAATATCCCCAAGAGTACATAAACAACCTCAGAGGTGTATGTAACATGTTCCAGGGCCAAGCCAAGATTCAAAAAGGGTTTTGTTTCTAATCTTTCTTTCTTTCTTTTTATTCTATCCTTTACAATAAAAATATCCAATTAATTCCAATTTTCAAGTGACCGAAGTCAAGTTAAAATCGAATTTTCGATCCTTGGTCAATATTTAACTTCAACTTCACACAAGCTTATTAGGCTAAATATCATTTTCACCAACAGTCATTTCTTTTGTGCCACTATTTCTTTAGTAGCAGATTGTCTGGGGAGGTTGTTCTCTCGGGCAAAGCATAGGGCAATGGTTTTTGGGTTTGTTATTGGGAGGGAGATGGTGGAAATTACTCATCTACAATTTGCGGATGACACACTTCTTTTCTTGAGTGGTGAGGAAAGCAACATCCTAAGCGCCATTCAGCTGCTACAGTGCTTTAGTGTAATGTCCGGGCTTCGGATCAATGATGCTAAATGTCAGATGGCGGGGATTAATATGGATGAGGACTTCTTACTCAATATGGCTAACAAAGTCGGATGTTTAGTTGGTGTATGGCCAATGACATACTTGGGTCTTACTTTAGGAGGTAACCCTAACACAACAAAATTTTGGGAGCCGGTCCTTTCAAAGATTGCCAAGAGGTTAGACGAGTGGAAGAGAGCCTTCCTATCAAAAGGTGGCAAGGTGACACTCATACAAGCAGTATTGGTTGCTCTACCTTCATATTATCTATCCATGTTCAAGATTCCAGTTGGGGTGGCAGACGAAGTTGAGAGGAGGTTCAGGATTTTTTTGTGGGGAGGGAAGGTTGGCGTTCGCTCGGTCAGCTTGGTCAAATGCGAAGATGTGCAGTTGCCAGTTGAGAATGGTGGTCTTATAATTGGAAATATTCGGTTGGGGAATAAGGCATTGAGTGGTAAATGGCTTTGGAGATACGTCAAGGAACCTGATTCTCTTTGGGCTAGGGTGATTCGCAGTAAATATGGGCATCGCCCATGGATGGAGGTTGGTGCCGTGGCTGGTGGTGGTGGACGACAAACATTTAGAAGCCCATGAAAATATATATCCTCTCTAGCCCATCAGTTTCTCGAGCATACGAGACTCTAGATAGGCAATGGTCAGTCTTTCCGATTTTGAGAAGATCCTTGGCTAGGTCATTCCCCATTAGCACAGCTATATCCACCTTTGTATCACCTATTAGCTGCTAGTGATAAACCAATATGTCACTTCCTTACCTATACCCATTCCCAATCTCCCACAACCCCATTATCTTGGAATCTTCATTTCTCTAGAGGTTTAACTTCTAGAGAATTTGGTCAGATAGTGGATTTATTGTCAGCCTTGGATCAGGTTAGACTATCTCAGGACCCTGATAGTTTGTCTTGGACCCTAACATCTTGTGGCACTTTCACCACCAAATCTTTTTTTGATATTCTTTGCCAACCATCTTCTTCTCAGCCTTTCCCGCTGTCCAAATTCATATGGCATGTCAATGCTCCTTCTAAGGTTAGGTTTTTTGGGTGGTTACTTGCTCGTAGATGCATTAACACTTGTGATGCTCTGCAAAGGCGCGCACCTACTTGGTGCATATCTCCACATTGTTGTCTATTTTGTTTGCAAGATGGTGAAAGTGCAGAGCATTTATTCGTCTCTTGTAGTTTTGCTAGAGATTTGTGGAGTAGGTAGATGTCTTTTTTGGGCGGACGGTATAGGGCCCCCATCAATATTGACAAAGGTATCTCACTCTCTCATCTTCCTAGCCTTTCAAGAGGCGAGAAGGAATCTGGCCTTATTACCTTTTATGCTACATTTTGGTTGCTTTGGCTCGAGAGGAATGATAGAATGTTCAACAATAAGCATAAGGATGGTGAGATGCTTTGGGAAAGTATTAAGTTTACAACTAGTTCATGGATTCATGCCTCACCTTGGGGAAAAGGGATTTCCATTGCAGGATGGTTATTAAATTGGAGTGATTGTCTATTGTAAGGGTGTCTCGGTATGTGCAGTCTTTGGCTAGTGGAGTGTATTCTCCTCCATTAGCGGGGATTATGATCGTTTTTGTCTTTGTATTTTCTATATTTTTGGGTGATATATAACAAAGTCTTGTTTCTCTTCAAAAAAAAAAAAAAAAATCATATTATTTACTTTCTAATTAACACCGCCCTATCTCTTCAAAGTTAACCTATAATTCCTCCTACTCCATGGCATTCATCAACACGTGCAAATAAAGAACGTTCTGTCCTATGCACATTGCAGGTTACAAACCTACAACTTTATAATCTTAATTGATTTCCAAACTCAAGCTGTCCTATGTATATTCCATCAAAATAAAATCCATTCTCTTTCACTCTTTCAAATCCAATTATTAGACACAGTGCAATATATAATCCCATGTGTGAATCACATCATCAAGATTTTAGGGTAAGATTGGTATAGAATCTAAATATTGTTTCCTTTTTTTTTAAATGAAGACTACTTGGATAAATGTTTGATTTAGTTGTACTTGAAGAACTCAAAAGCAGTTTCTTAATACAACTTCAAACTTTGTGAAGGACAAAAAATAAACAACTTTCTTTGAATTTTGAAAGAAAACTCTGAAACCTATTTTTAGAAAGTTTGTTTTTTAATAACCTTTTTGAATGATGAACCAAACATGGCCTTAAAATCCAGCATTTCAAGTTAAAGAAAAACATAGGAACTAACAAAAAAGATTTAACAGAAAATAAGTAGGAAATTTTTTTTCTTATGAAGGCTTCCAAACAATTTTCTAGACTACATTGGCCAATAAGTAAAATTTCTGAAGCGCTCATACTAGAGTGACCTTAAATCAAAACTAAATCACAGTATCGCCTGGTAATTTAAACCAGGATTTGTATGAAATTGGATGAACTAAAAAACTTACAAATTGTGAGACATATATATGGATACTCATACATAGGTCAAGGACTCAAGATACATAGATCCGTAGAGAACAATGGAATTACTCTAGCAAATTTATCCTTTTACCATTTAGCCTGATAAAGGTTTTTAATAGTGAATGTGTATGAAAAAAATGATTGCCTTTATTCATTTATTTATGTTTGGCTTACTTTGTTATTATCACCAACCAGACCATCCTTTTACAAAAATTCTGCCCATCTAGAAAAGAAACTTGTAATTCACTCAAATTGGCCGTTCCACAACATAGCTATAAATATTGAGGATAGCTTATTCAATTTTAGATGTTGAAACACTGCTCTTAAGAATGTGTGACATAAAAAGTACATATTTAGGAATGTGTACGAGAATTTTGAAAACATCTTTTCTTTTCCCTATTTTTAGAGGGTGGGGAAGGATCTGGGACACGAGGAAAATTTTCAACATTTTAAGAACAAGAAGGGAACATAAATTAAAAATAGGAAGGTGGAGAGAGCCTCCAACAGAAATGAGAACCAAAAGGCATGGAAACATAACAAGAGACAAGGGGATTCAAGCACTATGATAAAACCTATCACTAAATATGGTATCATCCTGTAGGACAATGAAAGACTTTAGAAGGAGCCCTATTTAGTCTTCAAATACATAGAACGACAACAGATAATAACAATTTAATGTACACCTTTGAAGCTTTATTTAAGGCAAGACAGGAATAACTAAGCCTTCTTTGAGGAATCTTAAAAGATGTCTCTAAAGTCAATCCAACATTTGCAACAAAATCACCTAAACACAAGTGCAAAAAACGAAAAAGGAAAAATCAATTGCATTGTTTAGTGCTAGAGTGTGTAACGTTATGGATATTGATTTTGAACCTTTCATGTATAGTGAATGATGCAATTTTCTTTGTGGAAAATAATTATACTACTGCATTCAACAATGTATATTGGCAATATTATAATTCAAGTTAAACATCGTGTATTTGGAATTGAATTGTAAACAAAGTCATAGAGTTTTTAGGATCTTATTTAAATGCACATGCCCACACCCAAAAACTAACCATTAATATATGCAATGTCTCCACTTTAGAGTATAGTACAGAATACAGAACAATTATATTTGCTTCAAGAATATCTTTGTTTTCTTTTCAAAAGTTAACTTCTTTCAAGGATTGGTTAGTCCCCACCCAAAACTATTTTAGATGCAACTATACTGTTCAGTAACTAAGGACATGAATACCTGCGTAAGTTTGTAAATAAATTATGCCATTCCCTTCAAAAAGCCCCGTCTTGAAACCAAAATACTCAAATTTGGGCTATAGGTCACAGTTTGTAAAAAAAAAATATTTAAAAATGATGTGATCTTCTTTCTATGAGGACAATCACCTTGGCAAAGAGACCATCCTCACAAAAACCTAAAAAATAGCCTATTTTGGTTCTTCAATTAGTATCAAATGGTCAATTAAACAAAGTTATAATTTAAAATCCATGAATCTACACACACCCACAATTTAAGTAATTGCAAAGCTCACAAACAGTGCAGTTTAAATTCTGAAAAATAGGTCAATAAATCATCTTCCATCAATTAGAAACTAAAATTTTGTATACTAGTGGTCTTGCTTACCTGACTCATGCCTCCATATTCACCAAAACCCCTTTTTTCAATGAGGAAGATGTGACTTTTTTAGGTACTTCAAAACACAAAATTGCTAAACAAACCCAAGTAAGTACAGTCCCATTATACTCAATTAATTTTTATCTGAACACCATTTCTAACACTCAAATAAAGAACACCAAGCAACAAACCATTTCTAACACTGACCATTAAAAACTCCTTACCTCCAAACGAACCGCAATCACTCGGATTCCACCTTAGGCGCTAAAACCCCAAAAAACAAAAAAAAGGGTAATATCAGAACAAGTCAATTCACAAAAACCCCAGAAAAAAAAAAACCTCAGAGAAATTGAAGAAATAGCGTACCATGGAATTGAGGAGGACGGTGGTCTTTGCCCCAACCGATACCGCGAGTGGATTCAAGATACTGTTGCACAAGATCTCTGCACTTCTGATGATGGTTCACTCCTTCGATCCGATAACACCATTTGAGCTTCTCTCTTAGGATCTTGGCGACTTCGATGTCGATCAGCTTCTCACGCACTATGTGCTCTCGCATCTCGAAGAAGGCCACTGGATCCTTGTAAGGATCCGACGGATCGAAATCATCCGGAGGGCCCTCGTCGAACTCTACCTTCGCTTTTCTTCCCATTGCACTGCTTCTTCTTCTCTCTCTCTCTCTGTTCTTCCTCTCTCGCTGTGTTCTTTACTTTTGTCTCCGATCGTTCGATGTGAGTTTTTGTGAGGAGCTCGTGAAGGAATCTGGGCCGTTGTGGGTAGGAATGCATGGACAGTTGGATTTTGCTTGATGGATTTTCGTTAGTATTTTTTTTTTTTTTTCAGTATTTAAACTAGGTGGCCAAGGATTAAAAGGTAGGCATTGCAGGCCAGTTTTTTTTTTTTTTTTTAATCCAAAAATACTAATATAACTAAAAACATGTAATTACATTTTCATATTTATTAGCTATATATATTTTAAAAAAATAAATGTATGTAATAAATGATTTAATGAATGTGAAGGTATAGTTACACATTTTTTTGTTTAGATAGAAAGATGTTGACATGAGGTTAAAAGAAATTGAGACCCTCAATAGGACAAAGAGACAAGGATATGTGGCACAGAATGAAAACTGTACAACTTTATTTTTAATTTAATTGTTTGTTTTTAGAAATTAGAGACTATACAAATTAATTATCATGGTATCTTAAATATGAGCAATGCAAGAATGATCCAAAATATATACATACTCAAATCTATACTAAAATAGTGACTCACCACATCACGAGAGAAAAAACAAAAGACTGAAACTCACCACTCACTCCAGCAGCTTGTTTGATTGATGTTGTTTAACTAACTTTTTAAAGGTTTTAAAGAACGTTGCTAGGGATCCAATACACATACTCATCAAAATCATATATTAATGCATAATTCGAAGTGGTTTAATAATTTTTTGGGACAATGTCATTAATGTGTATTTTTTAAGTATGTTTCTAAAGTATTTTCCTTGTGAAAGGTAGACATATGTGCGGTAATTGCCTAGTTAAAAGTTTCAAAAAAAAAAAAAAAGGTTTGTTGTCTCGTTCCAAAATGGCAGTGTAATTAAATCCAGCCGAAGTTACTTGGGTACATGCAAAGAACAAAATTTAATTTGAGCTCAAAATTTGAGCATGCAAGCACATAGATCTCACATCTACTACTTGTTCATTGTTATTTTATATCTTTACTTTCAATTTTACCAATTTAAATATTTTACTTGATTTGTTAAGGGCAAAATCAAGGCTCTGATACTATGTTAAAAATCACTTAACCTAAAAGTTATAATTGTTAGATAAGGGTCCAACAATGCATATTAAACTATCATCAACATTTTTCCTCACGTGCAGCTCCATCCTGCACGTACCAGCCAGAAGAGAGAAAGGCGATGAAAAATACAAATTATGCAAATGGAAAATATGCAAATGTCAATAACGAGACTTGAACCCAAGACCTCTTACAAAATCAAGGCTCTGATACCATGTTAGAAACCACTCAACCTAAAAGTTATAGCTATAACTGTAACTATAGCTTGATATGCATTGGTGGGCCCTTATCTGACAGTTATAGCTTTTAGGTTAAGTGATTTCTAACATGGTATCAGAGTCTTGGTTTTGCAAAAGATCTTGGGTTCAGGCCTTATTTGGAAACTATAGCTTTTGGATTAAGTGGTTTCTAACATGGTATTATAGCTTTGGTTTTGCAAGAGGTATTGGGTTTAAGTCTCGTTATTGACATTGACGTCCAAAGTCCTATTGGCTTCAAGTCTCCTTTTGTTGGTTTGTTTTCCCTTTGTACAGTTAACACAAACATCAAAGTCTGTGAAATCTAAAGGATTTAGAATTTAGTCTAACACAAGTCTCTCTATTCTCCGTCTGAAGATATGACCTAATCTCTTGTGTCATAACACAACTGAATTCTCATTGGTTAATTTTCTTTTGATACCTCGTGTACTTAATTGCAAGGATTCATTAAATGAAGCAATTATATCAATTAAATAAAGATTATTATATCCTGATGAAGAACCAGAACTAATCAATTTTGAATCATGAAACAAACTAATTTTTTTATTCCCAAATGAACAAGAATAACCAAATTTGTCCAAAACAAAATTAGAAATCAAATTCCGTCTAAAAGACGGTACAATAAATGTCTCAACAAGATCCAAATAAAATTCAGTCTTTAACAATAATCTTAATTTTCCTATTGCCTCAACTTGAACCGTCTTGCCATCACCCGCATAGATGTATCTTTCAGCATCACTTGACTTTCGACAACTCAAACGACCCTGCATGGACACACTGATGTGAGTTGTTGCACTAGAATCTATCCACCACGTGTGTCTAGGTACCGAAGTTAAATTAACCTCAGAACAAACCAAATTAAGAAACATACCTCTCTGAGCACGCCATGCATGATAGTTGGTGCATTGCTTCTTCTTATGCCCTTCAGCTCCACAGAATAAACAACCAGTGCCTCCTGATTCATTTGGTTTCTTTTTTTGTTTCTTTTGAGGTGTCGTATCTGCAGAATCCTTATCCTTCTTTATTTTCTTTGCCTTGTCCTTAGAGGTTAAGGCTGGGTAAGCACTCTCTGTCTTATCTTGCTTAAGTTTTTCCTCTTCCTGAGCACAGTGTGAGATGAGCTCATTCAAAGACCAAGTCTCTTTTTGACAGTTATAGCTCATCTTAAATTGACTAAACTGTGCCGGAAGGGTTATTAAAACCAAATGCACCAGCAAGTCCTCAAAGAGTTCGAACTTAAGTGTTTTCAATTTGGAAGCAAGATGAGACAATTCCATGATGTACTCCCTTATATTACCTTTGCCTTATACCTCATTGAAATTAGATGCACGACCCACGAGCTGTGACGTCATGGCCAGCACGGAACCCCGTGTATATCCTCCCTCGACATACATGGTATCCCGATAAGCCTTCTAGAACACACCATAATCTCAAATACACAACAATAAACACATGGACATAAAATAAGATTATAAAAAAAAAACATACCAAAATGACAACCATATTTTTTTTTTCCAAGTCCATAGTGTTCAAAAGTACAAAATATACTTAACCATAAGTACAAACTCATCTAAATGTTAAGTACAAGTATTAGGTGTTACATAATACAATTTATCAAAATAAATGCGGAAAAGTACTAACACCTACGTCAACAAAAGTACGGGGACGCTTCCCGGCTAAGCTTTCCCCTTCCCCTTCCTATCATGCCCTGAAAAAATAAGGATGAGGGTAAGCTACAACAAGCTCAATGAATGTTCTATACGAGTGGCAACATATATATGTACTTAATTAAAACATTGAAAGATCATTAAAACCATTTAAATAATCACGAGAGTAAGCAAGATTACATACATGTCAATTTAATGTATCATGTCATAAACAAGACAATGCATACCATTTATAAACATGCATATGCAACCTAAACACCTCCTGAGTAAGAATCAATACAAGGGCCATGTGTGCGCGAAACCCATGCCCGACCGATTTCTTACTCATATCTATTAGGATTCCTAAGATTGCATGAACCATAGGATTCTTCCATCAAAGCAAGTACCATGCCTAGGCGAATCCTAACATACACAACTCATAGAAAACCTCTGCAAGGTCCACAATTGAGGATTCTCGGTTGGCCTAATGGGATTCCATAAGAAATCTCAAGCTTAGGGAATGCATATAACTCAACTGTTTTCTCAACTGACTATGCTCAAATACAGTTCATGAATTCAATAAATCATGCATACTACATTATACAAGCATTTAAAACATTTTATACTACAATGCCACATATAGAATTCACAAGTAAAAGAAACACTCACACTTGATTGGCTAGACCTAGCCAATCCAATTCCAATCCAAGAAGCACTAGAAAGCCACAAAATCACCCCAAGTACTTCAATCCCCAATTGGCTTATTCGGGTTACTTAGATCCACCACAACTCCTACATGAAACATGGTTCATACAATACTAAAATCAGTTAAAAGTATGCTCAACAACCATGTTTAAACCCAATTTCATAGCCAATTAAGTTCCTAAATTGGTTATACATGAGACAAATCCCATATTGCTCAATTCAACCAATTAATATCAATTTTATCCATAATTAACTCAATTGAATGTAATAGGTTGATCCCATGATCCAACCACCAATATACATGACATTCAATCATAAATAAGGTTAATTAGACTATTTATCAAGTTAATTTCATTAATTGACCAAGTCTAAGTCAAAATCCCCAATTTGGAAAAAAATCTCTACAATAGGCATAGAGCCAAATTGAACTAGATCATTCAATTCTAACACATGTCCAACCATTCTAAACCCATAATTTCATTCAATTTGGGTCCAATTAGACAATTTTCAAGTCAATTTAATCAATTGACTTGGTTTAGGTCAAAAACCTCAACCCCAAATTACATGGCCTAGACCAAAATTACACTACAATAGGGTATCCACTAATCAAAATCAGCAATTTGGCGTGTCATACATCCACAATTACCCATGCATTTATCATAAATTACATGCAATTTGAATAGTAAACCCTAGGTCTAAAATTCTAGTTTAGGTCAAATCCATGAAACCCCACCAATTTCTTGTTAGAAATTGGAGTTTTACCATTTATGGACTCCCCATACCATTTAGATACACATATCAAAAAATCAAAGCCTAAGTCCAACATTGGTTTTCCCACCACTTCCTTAAATTCTGGGATTCATACAACCCTAGGTCAAAATTAAGCTTGCAAACACACATGAAAAAGATAGAATGAAGAAAATGAGAAAAAATGATATACCTTAGAGGGATTTTGGGCATGAGAGCACCAAAATCCAAGCCTCCTCTCTCCTTTCTCTGATCTTCTTCTTTTTCCCTTCTCCTTGCTCCGTTCCCCTTCTTCAAAGTGTAAAAATCCAAAGTGGATTTTATAGAAGTATTTTGGGCCCACATAAAAAAATACACTTAAATAAAAGGAACAGTTTCCTATTATAACTACTATCACTTAGATAATTAATTTCAAATAAATTACTCACCAATTTAACATCTTAACCGTTCATAAGTTTTGAGTTAGTTCTAAAAATTCTTGAAACATTTCAGCTCAATCCAACGGTGGGATTACGATATCTCACCATTTGATCAAAACTGCACAAGAAAATCCGTAAATCCGAAAAATAGTGTTTGGGTCTTATAAATCATAGTAGATAACTCCGATCAAGATCTTCACCGTTCATAATGAATATCTATTAAATAATAATAATCTGACAAAATTTTAGCCCAATCGGACCACGGATTTAGGAGATCAAGTCATTGATGCAATCGGTGACAGAAATTTCTTCCTTCATGGAGCGAGCTCCACTGGATCCAAAATACCGTTTTTGACATGTTTCGTCGTCGAACGGGTCTCCGATGATTCTGAAATTTCATGCGCACTCTCAATGACCTAAGATCATGCAAATACACTCGATCTTACGGGCGTCAAACATCAATACGTATATGCATACGTATACGTATACGAATACATATACAGGTACTCTACGGGTACACTATTTGTCAAAATGATGTCATTTAAAGGTATGGGTGCTACATTAGACTTGTCAAGAGCATGCTTATTTCAGCCTTTTCGTTCTTGACAAACCTTATTTCAATGTCCGCAAGGAACTCCTTAGCTGTAGTGATCTTTTACAGACATTGTGCCCCTAAATGCTTCCAGAATATCCTTCTTCATGATCATCATACTCATGCGGTTTGATTTCTCCCACCTTTCCAAATCCTTCTTGTCATTAAAAGTACTATTATCCGTAAGAGGTGGGGAGAATCAGTCTTTAACGCAAGGTCGAGATCCATGACTCTGAGAACTATTAAGTGGTTCTCTTTCCATAACTTGAAGTTAGAGCCATTTAGCATAGGGATAAAATTGATGTTTGACATTAATATTAGCAGAAGTCAAAGCTAAACAGAGAATAATAAACAAATAGAACAAGCTCATATAAGTCTCAAAACAAAAAAAATTAAATTCAAATAAAGGTAAACCTCATCTCAATATAACGGACACTCCATTAATATTTTACCTTTGGATAAAATATTAACTTGTAAGTGATATCTTGGTGTAGTAATCAAATACTAATAATAAGAACATATCAAACAATAAATCTTCCTTTGGGCCAATTTATTGTTCACATGTAAAATCGAATAATTATTACGTATTTATTACCATAGGTGCACATGTAATTCAGTTAAATATTGATCTTCCTTTGGGCCAATTAAAATTCACATAAGTTACATGCTCACAACTAGGGATGACAATATAGGTCACGACACGATAACATGACTCGAAATCGACACGAAATAAACGAATTTGAGTTTTGCATAAACTAGTGCGGGTCAAAATATGTTAAATCCAATTAGACACGATTAAATTTCAGGTCAAAATCAGGTAGACTTGCTAAACCCGAAATTGACCCGTTTAACACGATTATATTTTGCGTTGAGACTTATGTTATGTGTGAAGACTTTTAAATATTTTATGTCATGTGTTGAGACTCTAACTTTATAATATTTTATTTGGTCTTTACTATATGATTGTATAATTATAATTTTGAATTTTTGATTTATAGATTAATTTAGAATTTATATATGATAAATAGGTTACAATGAACTTGTTTACGCTTTAAGGGTTATAAACAGGTTAACCTGTTTAACCCGTTTATTAAACGTGTCGAGTTTGAGCTTATATATAATGATACGTTATTTAAACGTGTAGTGTTTGAGTTTATAATATATTTTATTATACATGATTACGACACGATCGATTACGACACGGCAACACGAATTGTCACCCATACTAATAACCTTTTATATATCAAAATAAAATAATTTTTACAAGAGATGTCATTTTGGAGACATGTCGTTTCAATTAATTCATTTCGACATATATATAAACATAACAATATTTGAATTTAAAATTACACATTTTAATTGAATTCTTTAAAAAAAATTATTTATTTATTGTGGCCTGCAGCCCCTTTCAAAAAAATAAAAAAAATTAAAAAAAGTTTTTTTTTTTTTGAAATTGCTCGCTCGCAGCCTTTAAACCTTAATTATTATTATTTTTTCATTGCCGCGACTAGGGGCCGTGACTCTTGTTACCAGCGCAGGTTGATCGCCGCATCAACCTGCGCCGGAGTCCCACTGTGTCAGCGGTGGTGAAACCGTCAGCCCCATTGTTCAAAATATATATATATATATATACTTTTAAAGAACCTTATTCAATGGCCGCTGCCGCTAATGTGTTTACAGCTGCCGCAACTAGATGGCCGCGGCTCCCTTTAATCTTAAAATTTCTTTTTTAAACTTTTTAACCAGATTCTCAATTACGGAATACAACCACAATTCAAATCGTTTAATACCAAATCAAGAACACCCAAAAATTAATTATTGATCCAAATAAATTTTTAATTTGTTCTCAATGATTCAATATGAAGAATCTTTGATACTACTTGTTAGAGAATTTTCTTTGGTGAAAACTATCAACCACAGAACAAGAACATTCACATTTAATCACCGCGAATCAATAAATTAAAAGAGTAAGCGTACCTGAATTCATAATGATTGTTTCTTTTTAAAGTCGTACGATTTGTCTTCCTGATCAACACATTTTTTCAAAAGAATTCTTTGTTTTCTCTGTGCTCTAGATCTAATAATGGGACGTCAGAAATAAAATAATAATGATACGTGTGATTTGAAACCATAACCACATTTTATAGATAACTACCCTCTTATCTATTGATATCTCTATTTTAACCTATCACAAAAATAAAAAATATCATTTAAGTATTTACACATTAAAGATTCATATTCTACCAGATACATTAAAGCTCAAATTATCTAAAACTTAACGTACCACTTTTATATATTATTAAGCCATTATTATTAGCAGTTGAGTGGTTTCCTACCATTTGGACTATATATATATATATATTTTTTTTTTTTTTTCAATTTTTTTATCGGTATCTTGGACTAAATCTTCATCTAATGTAACGCACAAGATGATATATTTGGAGAGTTGACGTGGCACATTACTTGGATATCAAATCTTATCCGTAGATATAATTATCAACGGCTCGAGAACGCCAAGTGACGAAACCTTCATAATAATAATAATTTAAGCTAGCCATTGACTCGTATAATTAGTTTCTCTAGCTTCTTACAGCAAACCTTAAATATATATTAATGTCTCGTTTCTACAACTGAGACGACACTAGTGGATCCTCAATAGAAGCACTTGTAATATTTATAGTAATAAATCGATCTGTAGGAATAATATTATTATGTTTCTGCTGGATTGGTTCAATGGAGTGCTTGCAATACTTGGGTTGGCAAAGAAGGAGGCGAAGATACTGTTTCTGGGGCTCGACAATTCCGGGAAGACCACCCTTCTTCATATGCTCAGAGATGAGGTTTGCTTTCTCTTCATCTTTGTTTCAGTTTTCTTTTTCATTTTTTTCTTCTTAATTTATTTCTGTTTTCATATATTGTTGCTTCCATTTCATATCTTTCTTAGTTTTGGGATGGGTAATTCATAGCAATGGTGATTTTAATTACTCATATTTCTTCTTCTTCTTCTTAAAAACTCTATTTAGAAAAGAAAAGATTAATAATGCTTCGATTTATTTGTGATTTGAAAAATAGAATACAACTTAAAAAGTAAAAACTCAAAAAATAACATTTTGTCATTTCCTAAAAATAACTTATTTTTCTTTGTAAATTTTAAAAAATTATTTTCGGGTTTCAACGAACCAAATGTGTTTTTCGTATTTTCAAAATTTTAGATACAGAAAACTGTATCCGAATCATAAACCAAACGCAACCTAAGTAAATAGTAATGTATCTAAAATGTACATTACATTTATATACCATCGAATTATTTCAAATCATATAGTAGATGTTAATAGAGCACTATTGTCGTATGTATGTTAGTAGACCCATCTCAATATTATCATTTAACCATCTCTAGGCCATGTAGGGTTTTTTCCCACAAGGCAATTCAATACTTAGAGCATTTTCAATGCAACTATGAAAATCAATTGTTATGTAGGATAAATAAATGTTGAGTTAAAATAGACTACTCCAACGCAACTATCAATTGTAAAAAAATCAATTGCCATGTAGGATAAATAAATATTGAGTTAAAATAGACTCCTCCAATGCAATTATCATCATTTACTGTCAAGCTAAGATGACAAAAAAATAGAGGTTGTCAACATGGCCGTCTATTTTCAAACGGTCTGTTGGACAATCATTTTATTGCCACATAGGATAAATAGATATTGATTAGATTTAATTAAAAAAAAAGTATTTAACACCTCATCAAAATGTGTATTTTAAATGCAAGCATTGGAGAATATTTTTTAACTTAAATGTCTATCAAGTAATAATTTATGTCACGTAGAAAGCAAGTTCCTTGACATTGATGACATGACACTTTTTTTAAAAGACAATCCATAAAACCATTGGAGATGCTCTTAGTAAAGAAGAAAAAGATCTTCAATCCATTTGTATCTCATGTTTTACACTCTTTAGAGTCCAATGTGGGATTAATATTTTAGTTTCACTCATCTATCCAACATCGAATATATGTACGACCATGGATCCATTTGTTTGAGCATTTACAAATTAATTTTAGATCAAAATTATTTTTTAGAGGCGTCTTGTAACATTTGCTTTTGCACTAAACTATGAAAAACAATTTTGTTGCTTTTTGGACAAGGTGGCCGGGTGAAATAATCTTTTTTAAAAAGTTTTTTTTTTTTTTTTTCTCTGTGGAAGTACTTAAAACTGTACCAAACAAACCTTATGTTAAAAGTTGTTTGATCTAAAAATTGTAATTGATAGGTAGAAGCCTATGTATATCAAGTACTGAATTATTTAACATTTGTTTTGAATGAATGGACAGAGATTAGGCCAATATCAGCCAACACAGCACCCTACCTCAGAGGAGCTAAGTATTGGAAAGATCAAGTTCAAAGCATTTGATTTGGGTGGGCATCAAATTGCTCGGAGGGTTTGGAAAGATTATTATGCTCAGGTCTCGTTTATAATATTCTCTAGACACATCACAAAATCACCATTTTAATATATCCAGATCACTTTTTTTTTTTTTGGCAATCTAGTTCACGTTTACATTCATGATTTTTCTCTTATATATATTCACGAACAAGAAGCTTGCATGCTAATGAATGAATTAAACTGGCAAACCTGCAACTTCAGGTGGATGCAGTAGTGTATTTGGTGGACGCAGTGGACAATGAACGCTTCGTCGAATCAAAGCACGAGTTAGGTGCATTGCTCTCCGATGATTCACTAGCTAATGTGCCCTTCTTGGTCCTTGGCAACAAGATCGATTTTGCTTACGCAGCTTCAGAGGATGAGCTTCGATGTCATCTTGGGCTGAGTAATTTCACCACTGGAAAGGGAAAGGTGAATCTAAGTGATTCATGTGTTAGACCCATTGAGCTCTTCATGTGTAGTATTGTTAGGAAGAT
Source organism: Paratinospora sagittata (assembly GCA_035771175.1). Lineage (NCBI taxonomy): Eukaryota > Viridiplantae > Streptophyta > Magnoliopsida > Ranunculales > Menispermaceae > Paratinospora > Paratinospora sagittata. The sequence goes on from CM069605.1 coordinate 6,249,227, forward strand.
GGGGTATGGTGATGGTTTCGTGTGGTTGTCTCAGTACATTAAGTAGTATAAGTAAATGTTAGTGGATCAGTTAGAACAGTCCAGTTTTTAAGTGTTCTTCTCCAGCAATATTGTGTAGGGATTGCTATGTGACAAAGTTGCATTTCTTCATGTTCAAGCTTATCATCTGGGTATATGATGTTATATATATATATATATATTCTCAAAGATAGAAGAGATTTTCTTTGGAATTCTGTATGGGCTTGGAGCAACTTAGTTTAATGGGCTGGGTTTCATTTGTGTCTTGGGACTTGTCCCACTTTTGTCTATGAACCTTGGGCCCAAATGCTTCTTGTGGGCTCGCATATTCTGCATATGTCCCTAATGGTCTCGGCAAGTGCCACCTAATTACCTTCTATGATGAACTTAAAAAATATATATATATACATACATACATTATGAAAGTTTGTAACACATGAATTGTGTGGAAATTTTTTGAATAAATATAATTTTTAAAAATAGAATACAATCTTTAAAAATACAATTCTTGAGATCCTCACATAAGCATGAGCTTTTTATACCAAATTAGCCTCTCTTTTTCTAAATCATTATATAAGAAAAAAAGAAAAACTAGTGTTATTAAATTGCTGATGCTAATAAATTCATAGTCATCTAAAAAAACCTTTCTGTATATATATATCATCAAATTTGACAAAAATTCTTATGAAGAACTTTAATCAAACAAAAAATTGCTAAGAAAACAATATTTATTATGATAGTAATAGTGGGAATATAATAAAATCGTAAAACACAAAAACCAAAATTTAATAAATAAATAAATAAATAAAACATATGGGTGCTTGAATTTTGATGCAAGTGAATTTCATTTAGTAAAACCCTAAAGAACTATTCAAAGTCAAGTAGCCTCGTTAAATGAGGAATGAAATATAAGTTATAATAAAAAAGTAAGGTCTTGATTTCGAATCTGAGTTCATACCCACACATATCCGCCTACTTTGAGTAGGAATGCCTAATTGTCTTTGTAATTTTTGACTCTAAAATAGTCTCACTTCCGCAAAAGGTCAACAGAGATGCGGGTAGGTCATAGACCAAAAAATAAAAGAAATCCTAAAGAACTATTAGGTCCACATATTCATCGGCTATAGTACATTTCTATCTTATGTTTAATGTGACCACGACAAAAAACACCAAATGTTTTTTTTCTCAAATATTGGGTTTTTTACTCTTTCAAAAGTGAAAATTATTAGTGTGAAAAGATGATGTATTAATGTATCAAAACTTGAGAAGTCTCATTTTTAATGTGAGACCTTCTAGAGACACCAACTTTAATGTGTTCTTATAATTACAAAATTATAAAGGGCAATACATACATGCAAGATGCAAGAATATATATATATATATATATATATATATATATATATATTCCCTAATAACGTATTATTGAATGAATGTCTTCCATTGAGTTCCTAAAAACAGGGTCCTCAAATAAGACATCAAGTTCCAAGAACCTTAGAGTGTACCAACTTGGGATATAATAATAATATGGTATAATATTTTATTAAAAGTTGAATTAATGGTTCTTGGAATGCAAGACTCCTTCTTGATTAATCATGAATTATTGCTTATAGAGAACTTAAATAGTTTGTGAAAAGTACAAATCTAAGTATTTTTAATTTTTTTTATTTGAATCAACAGTACTTTTTCCAATTTGGAATAAAATATTACCGCACTATTATTTTTTTAAAGACTTCAATTGCGAACATTATGTCAGAGATTTTTTCTTTTTCTTTTTTTTGAAAAGTGCGATTGATTATAGAAGTAAACTATATATAATTATATATACATCCAACAAAATAGCGCATTACATAGCATAAGGAAAAGTAATTTAGGATGTGATGTCATGTTAAGTCATGGCGTTTACTGAAAATAATCTTTACTTTGAAAATTCTTTATAATTTTCCATGATATAATAATTTTTTGAATTTGCATAATATTAATCTAAGCTATCTTACAATATTCTTCACTCAGTTTTGCAAAGAATTTAAAATAATAAAAGTTCAAACACAAAAGAACAGGAGACTTGAGTTTTAAATGAACAAGTGCGGCAAATTAACCCAAGATTTATGGTTTTTTTTGTTGTTGTTGAGTCTTGAAATATGATCAGACGAAGTCTTTAGTAGGGCTAAAAAAGCAACACAACTCAGCAATGGGGTATAAAGGTTTTAATAAGGACTATATAAAGTAATTATTATGGTCTTACATAAGTACTATATAAAATAACTACTATGTCTAGCATTTACTTTTATTAAGAGAGAGAAACTATATAATAAATTAGGAAGCAAACTATCTGATTTAATATAATAATATTTTGTTAATCAACACTGAATGCAATGGTCATGAGTACTCCCGGTCACGTCGGTGACTATAGATTAAATTCTTATGCGAGGAAAATAAATGTGATTTTATAACATTGTATTTACATATTTTTAGTTTAGTTTATTTGGTTATATAGACTTAAAAAGCTCACTTGTTGGCTATGGATCTAGTGACCCGATGTGTGCCCACGGCTCCAGCACGAACAATTGAAAAAAACATAAAATTAATACTAGTAATAATTGTTTTAAGCTAATCATCTTGTTATATATTAAAATGAGGAAATGAGGCATGGGTTGAGAGATTTTTTTTTTTTTTTGAGAGAGGGTTCAGAGAATTGAATCATTCATAATTCATCTACCAAGTGGCACCAGTCTTGGCTAATGCATTGATTCATTTTATATATATATATATAAATCTAGGTATGCGGGCTTATTTATGCGCACCTGACTAATTTAAAGAGATGCAAGCCCCTGGCCCACGAAGGGCACCACCCTGAAGTCCAGAAATTTTTTTTTATTTGGGCTCATACTTTAGAGGGCGTACAAATGAACGAGACTCGAACTCGTAAATTCTCGGCTACTTGCCTTTTTACCCAATCACTTGGCCAAACGCTTGTGTGGTAATGTATTTATTCTTATTAAAAGTCAATAATAAAATAACCAATATGGGTATTCAATCATCCTAGAACACCTAATTATTGTTAATATACGAATTTCATCACTAATACTGTACGTAATTGACTATGTGTGCGTGTGTGTGTGTGTGTGAAGCTTATGATAAATTGACTTTGGTTTGATATTACTATTTTTGGTGATGATACTAGTATCACTTTACTTAGCTTTGTAATACTCTTTTTCTTTTTCTTTTTTGGTTATTGGGATTCTGGCGACCAAGTGGTGTCCTCCTTCCACTTTGTGACGAGAATGATCCACCTGTCGGATGCCGAAACGGAAACCTCTCTAAACTAGGGGTGACAAATCATGTTTCTGTGTCATAATCGGTCGTGTCGTAACCGTATATGATGAAATATATTATACGTAAACTCAAACACGACACGTTTAAATAACGTATCATTATATGTAAATTCAAACCCGACACGTTTAATAAACAGGTTAAACATGTTAACCTGTCTATAACCCTTAAAGTTTAAACAAGTTCATTCTAACCTATTTATCATATATAAATAAAAAATTTAAAATCATAATTATACAACCATATAGTAAAAACCAAATAAATTATTATAAATTAGAGTCTCAACATATGACATAAAATATTAAAAAGTCTTCACACATAACATAAGTCTCAATACAAAATATAATCATGTTAAACGGGTCAATTTCGGGTTTGCAGGTCTACCTGATTTTGACTTAATTTAATTGTGTCTAATTGAATTTAGTCGTGACTTATATTGTCACCCCTACTTTTAACAGAGTTTTCTGCATCCATAAGAATTTAAAACTGAGACCTCTTGCTAAAGCGATCAAGGCCCCTTCCACCCAAGCCAACCCTCACTTAGTTGTAATATTCTTTTTCTAATAACACTTTCCTCTTTCTTATGCAAGCACACTTGCATTATTTTTGTACTTTGATCACTAACTCAGCCTTTTTCCTCATAATAGAAGAGGCATTACATTATTTTTCACTTTAGTAAGTATTAATTAGATGAAGAGCATCAATGTACGTAGTGCTAATCAATTCTTCTTCTTCTTCTTCTTTTTTTCCAAAAAATAAATTAAATTAACTAGTGATTTTTTTCCTCACAAAAGCAGAAACTTCGAATAAGGAAATTAAATTAAGCTTATTGAAACTTAAAGCTTGAGCATTTAATTATTATTATTGCATATATATACTTCTAATTAAAAATGAGACTATACATATATACAAATTGTAAGTAAAAGAAAAGAGGGACTCGCGTATTATCAATTATTATCTAAAAATGATTCTAAGAAAAACATTCGCATGGGTCATATAAAACAAAAGTAACTTCATATTTACCAAGTTATACTTTTCTCAATTTTTATTTTATTTTATTTTAAGTTGCATGGACTAGCCAATTATTTATAAAAAAAAATATTTTATATAAGTTGGGTGACAACGTTATTATTCGTCGTTGATCAACTCCCTTGAATGTTATGGAGATGCGCATGTATTACGCAACATCTTTAAATAAACGTACATTTTTAAAACATTTAAGAAAGGTTGAGTGTCAACATCAAAAAATGGCGTTAGCACCTAACGTACATATAACATTATTCTATTTACAAATCTACTAGAGTAAGAGAGATGAGCGTATTACAACGAAAAGAATATTAAATAATAAATTTGCAGTTTAATTTAATGTATTCAAATTAGAATCAAAACTGCATTTTAGTCTTAAATATATATATGATTCAAGTACTTTGGCAATTCACACCAAATTGAAATATGTATTTCTCACAACATGGAAAAATATCTAAGTCTATAAGTAGAATGCAATTATGAATGAAGGAATATTCATAATATAAGTCTAATAACATTAATCAAGATTTTAATTCAATTGTAGGCTGGTAGCATATATTCCCCCCCAAAAGGAAAATCTATCGACAATGGAAATATATGAAATTAATGAAAAACATGTGAGCATTTAAGTCCTCCACAAGTCTATCTCCCACTCTCTCACTTGTCCATACTTATCAAACCAATTAATCATTAATGACAATTTCTATTTCTTTAAAGAATAAGTTCTCTATTATAGTTGATGCAAGATGTTGATAGAAAATACTAGTTTTTAATTAACCTAAAACCTTACTTTAGATAAACATTATAGTGTAACTTATAACTATTAATTAATCTTCTAGTATGCAATTCAACTAGTAATTATCTCATAGTAAATTTTGCAAATGGAAGACAGTTGTATTAGCTGATAGTCTCATAAAATTCCATTCAAACCAATCAAACATGATTATAATTATGAATATATTGTTATGTTCATTGTCATTTTCATTCATAACTCATTGATTGAATAAGTTAAGACCATTATGCGAAAATATATACATCCCAACAACTCCAAAGTTTAATTAAAATAACACAGGTTGATTAATTATTAGTGGATCACAACCAACCCTATCTTATATATGTAAAATAATTAACTTGCTATTAAAAGCTTAACCACCCTTATAATTTTAATTTAAAATGGCAATATATATAAATGTCTCTTTCACATTTTAGGTAAATCCTAGCCTACCTCTCAAGTTGCCCCCAACAATCTTTTAAGGTTTAGATAACTATTGTGTGATGTTTAATTCTACATAAATTAATGACCTGATCTTGGCTCTATCTCTTGCAATTAAATATAATAATTAGAAAGTCAAGCCTGCAATATGAGAAAATTAAACTTTTTTTAGGGCTAGCTAGCTATGTGTACCTTTCAAAAAAAAAAAAAAAAAACTTTGTGTACATACCATAAACTAATTATTCACATCTTTGGCCGATCAAAAGAAAATTATATATCTACACCAAGTACAGAAAGCAGATAATAAACCTCCTAGATTTCATTTAAAACGTATATAAAATTTGTTCAACAATGTAGAAAACATATTTCATATACTTGTCAACTAAGTTAATAACCCTTACAAAACGGATAACAAAATTACCATTGTTCTAATTACTTTGAGTTAACTATCAATCCATTTTGCAAATATTGGTTAACTTTAACGGTGTACATCTGAATGTCTTCATTCGAAGTCAGAAATTCGATTATCTCCTCTTATAAATAAGTGAGAGTTTTCTCTCCTCTAATAAAAATGGGAACGGGACCATGATAGTTAGTTCGTATAGTTCTATCTGAGCCTCTTATGCCTCTTGTCTTTGTGTTCGCCTTCTAGGCCTTACTGAGAGATTTCTACTTCTTCTAGCCCCAATATTAGTATTTTCTGACCTTGTATCTACACTTAAAACAAAAATGTATAATAGAAAACTCTGATTTTTACTATTTAAGGATATCCATGCAAAACTTGAATATGTTGTATTTTCAGTACAAATGCAAATGTATCAAGAAAAAAATTTTACTACTCAATTGAAGAAAGACTTTTCCGGACTAAACAGATGATTCTAACTAAGAAAAGGATCATGAAGCTGATTTTAACATTCAAGATGATTGCGTTGTGTATTCTAACAACAAAACAACCACAACATCAAATAAGATTTAAGCTTATACCGTGACAAGTACAAACAATAAAAAAAAAAAAAAAAAAAATCTACAAAAGACTCACATTATTTGAACACGGTAATTTTTTGTGTAATTGGTAGCTAAAAATTATTTTATTTAAGAAAATTATATTTTCTTAACAAAAATATACTAGTTGTTTTCTCCTAGTTAATTATTAATTAATTATTCAATTACATAGTTATAACTTTTTCAAATTTAATATAAAAAATTTTCTCATAAGATTTTTTTTTTTGTCAGCCCAATTTCACCACTATTTTTTAGAAAACTAGTGGTGAAATCTTTTTTCCATTTCTTTTGCTAACCAAACAAAGAATGTAATTTTCTTAAGATAGTATTTTCTCAAAAATAAAAAATATTTTTTCATGTACCACACCTTAGTTTAAAATTGTGTGTCAATTAACAACTCAAACCTTTCTACTACTTCAATTGATCAATTAAGCTTTTTTTTAACTATATGAATTTACAACATAAATTTTTATTTTCTTCGCTCTGCTATTCTATCAGAAGGCTTTCTTAGTTATATCTATCAATATTCTTCATTCAACTACCTTGGTCCCTATTGTTACCATGGAGCAATGAAGCTGTACGATATATAATTTAGTTGCTCAAGACTTCATTTCTTTTTAGGCTCACACTACTTTTTAAATTTAGAAAATTTATGCCCTACATCAGAACTCTCCCAGTAGTCTCCCTTTGATTCAAGCCGAAAAACTTTCAAGAAAAAATAATTTTTTTGTTATATAACAAAAAAGAAAAGAAGAGAAGACAAAAAGTTAGAATAATTCCAATGTTTCAGGGGGGCGATGCACGGTAGCCCCTGTCTCCTTCTCATGCATGTTCGCCACGTGTACCACCAGTTCGTTGCATGTTTCGTAGTTTCACACGGCACCTGCGAGACTCTCTGACATGAGATCGGCTTAAGTTATCCTCGTAAACATCAACATGGAAACGCGTATCACGCAACCAGGGACATTTTAGGATTTCCCATCACTGACACACGTACGATTCACACGCTCTTAACTCTTTCACTCCCTAAGATCTCATTAAGATTGAAAGCGTAAACAAAATCGATCCTCTGTGTGTCAACTCATCTTATATACCTGCTGTAACCCACCATTTTGTACAAAAAAAACCAACGAAAAACAACATAATAAACAGAAGATGTAACCAAAAAAAAAAAAAAAGTTATTGCGATTTCTAGGAGAAACAAATTGATCTGATCCGCCAAAACTGGTCCTGACGTTCTCATCATCACTATCAACGGTCCTGATTCTCTCTCACGCTTGATGATAATCAAGCCCCAGCTCCATCTTACACGCGTCAGCATCTCCTCCACAGTTCTTCACATGCTGGACCCGGCTGCTCACACCCGACTGGCTTGGCGGCTCCAAGCCGAGCGTCAGCTCCAGCTCAACATCGCTATTCTCATCGTCACTAGATCCAAATTTCGGAACCGGTTCGGGTTCCGGTTCGGTCCGGTTCACCAGCGAAGCTTCCACAGTCTCTACCGAAAACATACTCTCGGTCTCTCGGCTACACCCCTCGCCGTTAATCTCCGTCTGCTGACTCGCCGACGACTCGTGACTCGGCGCTCGGTTGAACTCACCGAGGTAACTCGGTTGCCACACCGGCTGCACCGCCGTTTCCGTCGCTTGTTCCGACAACTTAGTATTAGTAGTAGCAGTAGCAGCAGTAGCAGTAGCAGTTTTGCCGGACCTAGCTCCGGTGCCGGAGGAGGTTCGTTTGAAGCGGCTGCGAGTCCGGACCTTGTGAAGTTCCGGCGAGGCGGCGGAGTTCTCGTCCTTGGACACGTGTCTGATATCGTAAGCCTTCATCGGCGGCGTCGGAGACACCGCCGCTTCCGCCGGAATCTGCATGATCGGAGCTCCTTTCAACACCGATTCCACCGCCGCTTGACAGAGCTGCCAGCTTCCGGACCACAACAAACCTACCGATCCGTATATCGGATTCACAATCCGTCCACATGCCTCGTACAACAAAGATCTAAAGATCGCTGCAATCATCATCAACAACAAAATCAAGAAATCAGCAAATTGATTCGATCCATCGAAAATTCGAAATGACAAGTAGTACAGTTTGTTTGAGTGATTGATGAAGATAGGACCTACCAGGACGGAGGTGATCGGGGCCGGTATTGATGAGGTTCATGAGGCCGGCGCGGCCGTAGAACTTAGCGAGGAAGACGGTGGCGTTGGCTTGAGATTCGGGGGATTTGATCCATTGTAAGCAAGGTCTGATGCTGCAATTCTCGCTACAACCTTTACGAAGAACGCGACATCCATTGCAACTCATCCTCATCGTGTTCGCGTTTCGTTTAATTTAGACAAAGATTTTCGCAGATTTACAGAGAGAACGAAGAAATGAGCTAAAAAAAAAAATGAGAGGTTTGGTTTTTTGGAGGTGTGAAGGAGAGAACTTAAGGGGTATATAAGAGCGTGTGGGGTTAGTAAAGAGCCGTGGGTTAGCGCAGCGGTTTCCGAAATAGCGGTAGAGTGTGAGTGGTGGGAGAGAAAGAAAACCGGGGATTTTTATTTTTAAAAAAAATCAATTAATTATTTTTTAATTATTATTTTTTGATTTATGGATTGGGAAAGTGGAGTGCGGACTCGTCTCGTTTCGTCTAGGAAACAGCTCCGCTTTCTTTCTGGCTCAGGTTTGTCTTTTTGTTCGTTTAACATTTGGGTTTGTTTTTCGGTTTTATTTACGGAATCTGCCACTATGGCTTGTTTTTAGATAAAGCACACAGTTTTTTTAAAATTTTTTTGGGTTTAATTTTTTCTGAGGTAAGTTTACTATCTTTTTGTGGAAAACACCGTATTCCAGCACACAGACTTGATGGACTTTCGTGGGTTGGGCGGCGCTTGGGATATTCTCTTTTTAGATACGTGGGACCTTCTTAATTTCCTGGTTTAATTACCCTTAAATTAAGAGACCTTTTTTTTGTCATTTAATACCCATTGTCCTTGAAGAAGATAAGAAATCAATACCATCTAAATTTATAAAGAAAAATATTTTATATACATATAATTTCAACGTCATTTTTTTTATTAGCATCTAATTTTTTTAAATATTTATAAGAATACGTATGTATTCTATATTATTTTTAAATATATAAATATCTTTAAAATATTTAAAAGAGGCTGAGTGTCAGCGTCGAACAATGACATGACACCTATCGTACATATAACATTTAAGGGTGACTAGAATTTAATGATAAATGTGAAATTATAAAAAAAAAAGTGCTGAAATTTAAATTTTTGATTTCATTGTTTTTTTGTTTTTTTAGAATGCTTCTATATTAACATTGCTAATTTGGTTGTTTTGGAGCTTTTAAATTAAAATAAAATAATAATAAATTTAGAAAACTAGTGTGTCGTGATTCAACTAAATATTTTATATTATTCAAAGATAAGACATAGTTATCAAAATAAGGATAGGAAGTTTATATATATAAAAGGGAGAATAGTCCAATTGATTGACATTAAAAGTAGCATTTAGACACAAATATGCCGGTTTATTAGTGCATGTTTTTGAATGATTTTGACTTAAGTTAACCCTCCACATCAATAGCAAGATTCATCCACTACATAACTTGTAGAATTAGGTGAGCTAAGGTTTTAGTAAGACACCCTTGTCTCAACGTGTGATACTCCTTTATCATGTTATATATATACATTCATATTTTTTTTTCATTAACAAGTTTTTGCTTGAATATATTATCAATATTTAACATTAGTACCTAAATTACATATAACATTTCTTCATTCATAGGAATGTTATTTTTCATATTGTTATATAGAGTAATCTGATTTATCACCATTCCATATAGTTCTAGTAATATTAATAAAAGTACCTAATTGCAATTATAATAATACTACTACCAATGAAATACATGTACAAATTAATTAATTAACTAAACCTATTGTATTACCAAGATAATGGAAGGAAAGGAGTAAAAATTGTAGACATTATATATCGGGGGTAACTGCAAGCGGAGTCAGAAGAGAGATAAATGAATTAATCCAATTTCATCAACTCATTAAGTGATAATTCTAAAAATATTAATAAACAAATATAATTGTTAAATTGACACCAATTAAGATTTTTAAACAAATTTAAATTTTACGTAAAATCTTAATTAAAATATAACTTTGAAATATATAAAAAATAAAAAATAAATAAAAACTTTAATCACATTCAAACTCTAACTTGTGTATGTCCTGCATGCATTAGATGGTGATTTTAGTACTTTCAGATTCTGTGACATAAAAATAATAATAATAATATTGCATGCATGCAAATTTTAAGGCGCAAGTTGTAAAAATAAATAATTATTTTTATTTATATATTTTTTTTGTGGGGGGTGGGGGGTGGGGTGGTAATGAAATGGCAAAAAGGGTAATAAAAGGGGGAAGAGAAGGGCAGAGAGGAGAGAGAGGCATGCAATAGGGTCCAAAACCACGAATGTTTGGGAGGGGAGCGCGTGTCAACCACGTTCACCACCTCAGTACTCTAACACTGCGGGCGGATCGCCACATAACGTGGAAAACGCCTTCTTCTGAAAAAAAAGAAAAACCCACTCCTGGTTTTCTGGAATTCGTACCAAACAATACCACCTTCCCCCAACAAAACCACCGTCTGGTTTTTGCCCCGCACTATGGGCGCTGACGGGACCAGCCACTGGTTTTGCCCACCCTAATCCTTATCCCATTCACTTACCACCCTTCCCTCCTGGCCCCCACAATCTCCCCTTCCCTTCTGTTTTTCTATTATATATTATTTAAATCAACTATTTTAATTGTGTATTATTTTTTAAAAAAATTTCAGCCTTTTTACATATTTTAAATGATATTGAAAGGGCTCAAGCATCTCAGTATATTTTCTAATTTTTTTATATTTTTTTTACGTTTATCTTTTTTTTTTAGATGAAGGCCGCGCCACTCAAACGAACCTATTTAATTTAAAATTTGTTTTCTTTTCAAAATTAAAGATTCCCTAATAAGATGTTTAGTTAATGTGTTTAAAAAATAAAAATAAAAAATTTAATTCAATCTTATAAGCTTGTTTGATTGGTAATTCGTATACAGTTTTTATATCTAAAAATTTAAATATAAGAAATTAATCTATTTGGTTAGTTGTACTCGTAAAACAATTTGGAAGAATTTTATTAAGATTTGTTTTCTAAACACAACTTTTTGTTTACAAAAGCTTTAATGCTTTGAAAAACTGTTTTTGGTTCTTAAACCAACCGGTTCTCCTTACCTAAGTGTTTTTGATAATATTATTATTAAATAACGTCATCTCCTAAACAATTTTATTATTTTATTATATAATACTTTATGCGAATCTAACGCATTAATTAAAATATTAAACCAAGATGGCCCTCCACAAGCCCCCGTTCGATGGATTGGGTCATGTTTGCCAACAATCTTTCCTTTCTCCAAGATTATTTGGGCGGCCTACTTAGAATTTGGTGGACAGCGACTTACCCCCCCTTATTTATATTCTCATTTAATTCAATCCACAATTTTTGGCTTTTGCCCATTTGACTTTCTTCTTTCACCTACTTTTTTTTTTCTTACAAAAATATAAATAAGAAATTGTCACCAACCCTTTGTTCATTCTAGAGCCAATTGCCCTCTACCCCTTTAAAAAAAAATAAACAAAAAACAAAAATCATAGATAATTTCCAAATTTAACTGTTGCAAAAAATCACACACCCCCCCCCCCCCACACACACACACACACACAGAGATATATATATATACGGATTATTTTTTTGATAATATGAATTATTATTAAAACCTGGGTCAGTAATTTTTTTTAAAAAGTTTTATTTATTTATTTATTTTTGTGAGAAATACTTCTAAAAAAATTATTTTTCAAAAAAAGTCAATTATACCTTACTCTTTTTAAAATCAAAAAAAATATTTTTTGAACTATGGTTTATCCAAAAAGAGATGTAAAATACCTTTAAAATTATTATTTTTGTTTATAAATAAAAATTGTATCAAATCGTAACTAAGTTTAATACACATAATCTTTATTGAGATCCTTTATATTTATCGTCATTATGTTTATTTTTTTGTCCTTACAAAAAAAATTTAACTTTTTTTTGACTTTAGTGTCAAATCTTATATTAGCATTAAAAAATATATATATTAAAATTTAAGATCCCAAACTTGAAATTTATAACAAGGAAAATATGTGACTTGACCTAGTGCATTAGGTCATGCATGGACATTTAGGAAATTCTGGAGGGCATTTTCGGAATGGTGGGCTCAATTTTATTGCATGTAGGTATTCCCTACAACTTGGAGCTGCGGTGGAGCTCAGTTCTGATGCTTTATTTATTTATTATTATTTAATTTAAATGCGTCGAAAGGTGGGCCGTCGGCTTTGTCTTCACAACACCCACAGCTTTTTTTATTATTATTGTTTTTATTCTTTTCTTCTTCTTTTTTAAATATTATCGTACTTTCTATCAAAACTTTCACAGTTTTCAAAGTCTTCCTACGTTAATGGCGGAGCACCTGTCCCCTCTCAAAAATGATTTGCCCAAGAAATTTTCTGCTGTCTTCGTTGGTTCTTCAACAACTGTAACTACGTCATGCTCCTCTTAAAAATCTAAAACATTGATGTTCTTATCTTTACCTAAAACATGTACGTTTGATTTAACAATAATAATGTGCGTTGGAATACTAACTCAGCATAATACACGTCAATTACGGTAGTCTCACTAAATTAGATGTGGTACGAATGGTGTAGGCATATTAATATGTTTTAATAATAAATATCGATCTGGGACATGTCAGACTATATCAACCTCGTCTATTATAAAGTAGTGTCTACTAAACAACATACTAACTTAATCTAGACAAAGGGTACCGATCTGATCATTCAAAAAATATATACTAGATATATATACAGACCTAGTCTAAATAGAAAATGTCGATACACTCAGTCATGCAGGTGAACCCGAGACTGGTCGGTACCTACTGACCTAGAAAGAAATTCGCCAGTTCATCTAATAATAACCATGCGAGATTCACTGCGACAAACTAAAGATTTTCTACTAATTCGACTACAATAAGAGCTACCTAACTTTTCAAGTTCTACTAGAAAGCTACTTAACTCTTTCAATTCAATTAGAAGAATACTAAATCCCTCTTAATCCGAATAGGATAAGAAATAAATCTCTCTTGATTCGACTGGGGTGCAATTGGAAGTTTCCAATTCGACTAGGAAGCCTATTGGCATTTATGATTTAACTACAATTATGCTACAAGGCCAAAGATTCAATTTTATAAATACCCCATCACCCCTAAGAGGAAAGGTATGTAATTTTTTACACAATTTAGCTTCATTGTTCTTCTACACTTCTACGAGCTCTAAAATGACTTAGGCATCGAAAGGTCTTTAACCGACACTACATCGGTGTTCCTCACGATAGCCGGTACTTACTCTATTCTTTCTCAAATCATCCACCTCCGGTGACTTTTTCGACGTTTGAGTGGGTTTCAGATTAGCGTTTGCTCTCTACCTCATCATCTATTGGTGTTGGTCAAATCTTACACCAACAATGTGTATTTAATTGCTCATATTAAACATGCAGCGTGAATTATTTTGAATTAATTAAACCATTAATGTAGCTTTACACAACATTTTCATTATTTATTAATTAAGATTTTAAACTAGAGTAATATTACATGTACATTAGATGTTAACGCTATTTTCTGATGCTGACACTTAACCTTCTTTAAATATTTTAGAAATTCATGTGTACTTGGAAATGATTATCAATACACACACATCATTTAAATATCTAAGGGAACTAGGTGTTTGTGTAAAAAAATGACATTAACACCCATCACGCTTAAAACATTTTTCTTTTAACTATTATTACATTAAGTATTTCAGTGTTTTAATTAAGAAAAAGAAATAAAAATACTTAATGCGTGCAAAAAATTTGATGTTTTAGGATGCTGCACAATATATATTGTACAGTAGGTACTAAGTCATTTTTTTGACGTGAGCACCCAACCTTTATTAAATATTTTGAAAATACACATGTATTTAGAGATGCATATGAAAAGAAGTTAGGTGGCAACGTCGAAAAATGGCGTTGCCACTCCTTCTATATAAAACATTTTTCATATATACATATTTTTTTGGTTAAGGCTAATAGAAAGAGCTTTTGACTTGATTGCCATAAATTTAAAAAAAAAATTTCATAAATGCCATTAAAACTAAAATATTGACCTATTTATCATAATTTGACCAGTTAATACCTAGTCAGCATATGACGTGGCCATATGTGGATGTTAGAGTTGCTGACTAGGCGCCACTGAGAATTTAAAAAATAATATTTAAAAGAGTCTTTTTAATAAAAAGATGAACTTAAATTTTATTTTTTAATAAAAAGATGCCTTTAAATTTTTATTTTTTTTAAATTCTCATTGGCGCCCAGTCAACAACTCTAACATTCAAATATGGCCTGACCGGGCATTGACCGATCAAATAGCAAAATGGTCAATATTTTAGTTTTAATGGCATTTATAATTTTTTTTAAAAAAAATTATGACAATCAAGTCAAAAGTTCATAATGGAAACAATTAAGTTGAAGCAGCGCCCTGTATACCATTGAGAAAGGTGAACATCAGACCAATACAAGCTATGGCGACAACTTAGAGCATCTCCAATACAAATGTAAATTGTGAAAAAATTAATTACCATGTAGAATAAGTAAATATTGTGTAAAAAAAACTTTCTCTAATGCAATTATTGATATTTAATGTCAAGCTGAGTTGGCAAAAAAAAAATAGAGGCTATTAATATGACCGTTTACTTTTAGACGATCTATTAGACAATCATCTATTGCTGACTTATCAAATTACTATAACTATATTATTAAAAAATAAAAAAAAATATATTTAATACCTTAACAAAATATGTACTATTAATTACATAACACATTTTTTTAAAATACGATTTAGTTTTATATTGAAGATATGCTCTTAAAATTTCAAGCTTCTCTCGATATCCACTTGCCATACCTAGGATGTACGTGGCTCGCCAATACCGCTGCACTCCCAGTTTCTCTCTCTGTAGGATTTTTTGACCCGCACCTTGGTGTCGTACTCACGTGGGTCCCGCACGTGACTTAAAAGTCTTGATTCGGTAGTCTATGTTGTAACTATAACTAATCCATTACACCCGACTTACCACAGTCAAACTAAATTACTTGACTTAGTAAACCATTCGAACACCCGTGATACTTTGAGTAAATTACGTTATCTTAAATCAAACGGTCGTTATCATGTATTCTTTAGTGGGAAATGTTGGATCCTATGATGCTGTATTTTCTCATCAGAAACATACGGTTCAGATCATTTAGGCCCACACCCGCTTGTAGGGTTAATCCTACAGAAGTCGCTAAATAAAAGAATAGCCACCATCGTTGAATATAATTCTTGTGAAGTCTTGGAGAAATCATTTTCTAATTTGTTGGCATTGTCCCATGATCTAATCATTCCTACATGGAATACATAATAATATCTTTGCAAGTTCAGCATATTTTGACGAATGTGAATTGCAATAATAACCTGAAAATATTCTTCAAAAAGAAAACAACCCTGAAAATCTTGAATCATAAAATGCCAAATAACTCGACGAAAATTAAAGGTTTTCTTTATTTATATGAACTCAAATCGGCTTGACCATCAATATGGGCTATAAGACAATGTGGCCTACATTGGAATAGGGACTAGCCCTGTCCAATCTCAAAAATTGATCACGAGACCTTAGCAATGGGCCCATTCACCTTTGGGCCAGGCTCTTGAAGATGAAGCCTATTGATTCTCCTAAGCCCAAAACCTTGCAGAGCACAATTTACCGGTAAGTTTACTTGGAGTTTGTAGGGAGAGTGAAAGAAGGGTCCGATTATTTTTACTCACCTTTTTCTATTTCTTCACCCACCTCATCTAAAAATTTAAAAGACAAAAAAAATCTCATGTGAAGTTATAAAAAAGGACAAATATTAAATCCCTTGAACCCTTTCAATTCTCTCTTCACCCACCCACCTTTTATCCTAAACCCTTTAATTCTTCAATTCTCCAATTCTCCAATTCTCCAACTTATCTTTATCTTCAATCTTGTCATTTTCTTGTATTTTTCAAATAAAAAACATACATTTCTACTATTTTCTCCCTTTTGAAGTATTTTTTTACAAAAACATACTCAAAATCGAAGATAAAAGGGGGCGAAAATGAGTTTCAAAACCTAAAAAAATTACCCACGGATTGGGCATGTCCGACCTTGCCTGGGCAGACAGAATGAAGTCTGTCCGACCCTAACAAACCAAACATATCTCCTCTGTTTGGCCCATCAGGTCGGACAAAAAAGACATAAAAATAAAAAATAAAAAATGCATTGTTCGACCCAATAAGGTTGGACACACCTCTTTATGTCCGACCCTGGTGGGTCGGGCGTTTGTGATTTTGGCGTTCGGAATAGATTTTTGGAACCCATTTTCGCCCTCTCATTCCACCATTTTCACTAATTTTTTAGCAAAAAAAATATTCTAATCCAATAATGTAGCATTGAAATTAATTTAAAACATGTAAATATCATAATTTACATATCGATTTGTGGTCAAAGATTGTATTTGAATCACTTTGAGTTCTAAGCCTTCAAAATCCGAAATAACTTAATTTTTTGGGAAGATTTCGCGACGTTGTTGCTCACAAATCTTCCTAACGGTGTTCTAACCCTTTGAATGATTGAAAAACTTGAAAAAATGGTGAATCAATGGTGAAAAGAAAGAGGAAATGAGAGAGAGGGAAAGGGTTTAGGGCTTTAGGGTGAGAATGGTAGAATGAAAATTTAGGTGGGTGAAGTTAAAGAAAATGATTGATTTTAAATTTTCACGTAGGTGAAGAGAATAAGTGAGTGAAGAAATATGAACGATTGGGTGAAAATAGCGGACCCGTAAAAGAATTCAGTGGGTTGAAATAAAAGGTCTCATTTTTAATTACTGACCAAACCTTGGCCAAATTAAATTTTATTGCACATGGATATCTCAAAACGGTTCTGAGTCCCAATTTTTATCATGCGTGGTTATCAGTTAAGGGTGGCAAAGAATCAGGTTAATGCGAGTTTGGGTTAGGCAACACCTTATGTTAACACTATATAGTGTGCTCATACCAAGATCGATTTTAAATTCGGCCAACATGTCCGTGCGAAAACCTGACCCTATTTAAAATTGAGATTGCCCAGTTTTTTTTTTTTTTTTTTCCAAATTTTAAGAACTTATATTATAATTATATGTTACTAATTAATTAATATTTCTATAAGTACAAAAAACTAATAATAGTGTATAAAAGTTATGACTAAACTATTATTTATATTATTTATAAAGTCAAAACTCCTTAGCTCAGAATATGCTACGTATAACATAAATTTCAAAATCACTCACTACTTTTCAATATAAAACTATTAAATAAATTTATATGAAAAATTATATTTAGAAGTAATTAGATAATAAGGCGCTAAAATATTTATTTTGTAATGTTAGTAAATATAAGACTTATTTTAAAAATTATTCTTTTTTGTTATTTTCAGGCCTTTTTTATTCTCTCTTATTTTTATTTTTTTGGCAACTTTCGACCCTTTTTATTATTTTTTGTAGATAACTTTCAGCCATTATTTATTCACGTGTAAAGCATGTATCTTTGGACTAATATTCATATTTAAAAAAATAAAATAAAATAATGGTATAATAAAAGTGATTTTATGACAAAACTATCTTATTATTAGCAATATATTTTATGTAAAATAAGAAAAACTGACGATTTTAATCCTAGATAAATTGGGTTTTGTACTTGGACTTTTAAAGCTGTTGCCCTGATGACATAACCGGATGGTTTTAAATTCGAGCCTAAATTTTTTGCCCAAACCTAATCCTAATTCTTAACAATGATTCCTTAATATTTGTATCTTGGGTCAAGCAAAACCGAGCTAGCAATTGTATTTTGGCCACTTTGCCACCCCTAAGATCTCACCTCCACCCAGAACTCCCCTTTTATAATCTATGCTACTTTCTTTTTGTTTCTCACTATTAATCATTTTAAGACAGTTACCTAACAATGATAACTTTTGATGAGTTAAAGGGCTATAATAACTTGCATTTCACAAATACTTTTTTTTTTTTTTTGGGATGATTGTGGGGGTGTTTGGACTACAGTTTGTGCATTACTTCACTAGTTTCTAATAAGAGGAATGCACATAATCTCATAAGACATGCACTCAGAGTGAAGTAACAAGACTCAAACCTGTGGCGGTTGGTTTCAAGAACCAACCTCCCATCAACTGGGCCACTACGAATTGGTCACTACTATATGTTTATCATATCAAAATAAAATTTTGAAATTAGATGACAAGTAAATTGTGAAGTAAAAATTTTATATTATCTGATTTTTTTCCTTTTATCTTCTCCTTCTCAAAAAAAAAAAAAAGGATTTAGTGGTAAGTCAAAATGTTCCCAAAGAGAAATGGAAAAAGAGTAAAAGCAAATTGACATGATTTGGTTATTGAAGTACAATTTGAACTGTTAACCTTTGTAAAAGAAAAGAACACTGCTGTGATTTTTCCCCAATATTTAAAACATGTAATATATATCTATATATATATATATATATATATTTCAAATCAATTAAGCCCAAAAAAGATGAGTTTAATAGCTGAAAAGCAAGATTAAATTTTAACCCAAAAAGTAAAGGGCATATGAAGTTTTTTTGAAAATAATAATAAAAATTATTATTATGGCCCAAAAAGATTGGATTAATTGCAGATAGCACTAAATATATGATAATATGTTAATAATAATAATAATAATAATAGTATGTGTATGATAACAAGGGGGGCGTAAGAAGTCACGTGAACTTGTGGTTTTTAGCATGCTTTGTAAAAAAAATATAAAAATAAAAAAAGTAAAGGAGGAGAGGCAGGGAAAAGTCAAATAGATTCTAAATCCAACCGCTAAAAGACAAATCCACGGCTACGAATCAATGGCGTCCTTTTTATTAAATATTTTTTATTTTATTTTGTAGGATTTGTTGAACTTGTACCGCCGCATTGTACGTGGCGCTTTCCCGCAGCACTGCTCCACACTTTCTTCGTCCGACGCTCTTCTCTCTCTGTAAAACTATTAAATAAAATAAAAATAAGAGAAGACAAACAGAGGCGGCTTAGATATCGCTTTTTGAGTTTGACATCCCAAAATCCTAAAAACACATATAACGGAAAACGAGACGACAACCCCATCAATTTTACTTATTTACCCCCTTTCACTTTAAAATTTATTATTATTATTATTATTATTTTATTTTTTTGTTGTTTATTTATTTATTTAATATATATATATATATATATATATATATATATTTGTAAGGAAGAAACAAATTACTTTCTAGGGCCCACTAATCTCCTCACCACAGTCAGAGTAACATCGAAGTAATTATATACAAGCTAAAAAATAACTCGCTAAATCTGAAAATTTTACAACTTGCAAGTTGCTCTCGTTATGCTCAAACTCGAGACTTTTGTATAATTGTCCTTATCGCTCGTTGCTTTAATATTGAGCCCACACCTTCTTCACATTTTTTTCTTTATGCTAATAGATCCCTATCTCCATTTTTAATAGGTTATTAGAGCCTATTTGTTAGTCAAGAATGAAGAAAATATAGTTTTCTCAAGTAATACTTTCTAGTACAAATTTTTTTAAAGAATTTTTTATGATTGATTATGCATGAGAAAATAATATTTTGCACTTATATGATGCAAAGAAAATAAAAATTAACAAGTACGTTGAATATAAACATAAACATTGCCAATAAACCATCGAGTGATTTACTTAATAGAAATAAGCTGAATCTCAAGATTGTCCTTGTATAAAAGTGTTCTAGGATTCGATTATTGAAAGTGCCCTTGTTAGGAAAGACTTACTATTCCACTTCCACCTCGAATGAGACTAATCCTATACTCGAAGAATGTAAAAACACCTCGTGAAAAAAAAAAAAAAACATGGGCAATATATAATACCTAACAAATTTCTCTAAAATTAAGTTAAACACATGCACATCTCTTTTAGTCATAAAAATCATTTCATTAGTCATTTTAATTTATCTTCAAAATGAAATTGTTCAAAAACTTTATCATAATTAAATATGAAATAAATTTCAATAGATCCTATGTTTTTTAGAGCAATGTCAATTTTTTTGTGTCAATTTATAATATTTATTACATTACATCACATACATGTAAATCATTCAAGATCGATGGATCAAAGATAAAGACAGTTCAAACTATTAATACGGAAATAAAAATTTCAAAACATGACTCATACAATACCATAACAAATTTTAATAAAGACACAACAACTCTTCACCTTATGTAAAGGTTAGGTGATTCAAACCCCCACCTTATATGACACGACCGGGACAGTTGGTAAAAATAAAAAACTTTAAATTTAAGATGATAAATATTATTTTAAAAAAATCTCATGGAAACTTTTTTTTTTTTTATCAAATAAAGAAATCAGCCATTAGCTTCTTCACAACCAAAGAAATGACAATATGTTTTTTAGTTATGAGCCTAAAAATAATAATTGAGTGGCATTTAGGGTGTAGGGTCCACACCCTATCATTTAATACAAAGTAAAATTCAATTAAATGAAGGCATCTATTTCTGCCCACCACATCAAGTCATTCAGAGATCATACATTCCCTTCTAATGACAGAACCGTACACGAAGGGAACGGTGGAAAATCTCAAGTGATGCAAAGTATAATGTACAGCTGAGTGTACCTGATCAGCCCAGAATTTTAAAGATGTGAAACTAGTACAATCATTTGCTTTACCAATTATGGGCTACTGTAAAAAATAAAAATAAAACACCTGTTATTTCCACAAAATCCATTTCCCAATATACCCTTTTTCTTCCATCCTTTTTCCTCTCAAACTGATCTTTGAACTTTCTGAACAAAGCAGCAAAATAATAATAAAAAGGATGATATCTCCAGATGAATTTCTACAAAACTCAGACGCATTTCGAAAAATATATGCCTGGTTTTATCATTCAATGGAAACCGACAAAATTACAATTTTACCTCCCTGCTTCTTCTTCTTCTTCTTCGTGAGAGCAAGTGCAACAGCACTAAAATTACAGAGAAATTATTAATAATAATATTAATAGAGATTTTAATAATAATATTAATAACAATATAACAGAAATCTCAGCTGCTGTACATTAATTGCATGAATATCTTAATTTTCTCGATCTCAAACATTCAAAGAAAATAACTCGAAATTAAAATTAACCACCAAAATACCCCCGTTTTCCCCACTAAAATTACTAAATAATTAAACAACTAAAACCCCAAAAAAAAACCATGATCAAAACAATGGAAAAAA
The DNA here is from genome assembly GCA_035771175.1 of Paratinospora sagittata. Taxonomy (NCBI): domain Eukaryota; kingdom Viridiplantae; phylum Streptophyta; class Magnoliopsida; order Ranunculales; family Menispermaceae; genus Paratinospora; species Paratinospora sagittata. The sequence goes on from CM069605.1 coordinate 6,271,301, forward strand.
CGTGGGTATTTTGGATTAATTCCCCCAAAATTTGAAGAAATTTGCTCCTACTTGTTATGCAGCGGATCTGGGCAACTGGGCACCTTCCTTTTGCTTTCTTCCAAACCCTCTTTGCTTCTCATGCTGCCATTAGAACTTCTGGGTGGTGGTATTCTTCCATTAAAAAACCTCTTAAAAAACTCCTCCTCTTTCTGCTTCTTCATCTTTTGATGATCATCACTTGTGCTGTTCATCTTCTTCTTCAAGTTTATCATCACCTCCTTGTTATTATGATCATCATCAACTGTTGGGATTAATACCCGAATTGCCCCTACTTTGCACACCAAATTACCGTGTAAAACTGAGATATCAATCAACATGAAGAGAAGAAGCAGCAGAAACAATAAGCTTCTTCTTCTTCTTCTTCGTCCACCGGTACATATCGTCGACGACATCTCGCCGCCGGCCACCCAACATAAAGTTTACGGCGAGTCTCTGCGGGGAAGCTCCGGCTAAGATCCAAGAAGAATTCACAGCTTAGATTTTTTTTTTTTTGTTGTTGTTAAGAAGAAGGAGAAGGAGAAGAAGAAGAAGAAGAAGAATGGAGAGTGCAATACTAGTACCACGTGAAGACAGGTTTGTGTTATTTGTAGTATAACAGCGCGGATGGGTAGGTGGGGGAAATAACCATAATTCAACGGTAAATTACATTGTGCCATTGGGAACTTCTATGTTAAAGTCGGTGCCATCTTTCTATTAATAAAAAAAATATTAGGGAGAGAGGGTTGACTCGAGACCGTGGATTCCGCCGTGGTATTGGAAGCCATGTTGTCGTTAGTAGCCCAGTTGCTGTGATTCTGCCACGTCGACATGATCGTACGATTTATTGATCCACGTCACCTTAATTTTGGTTTACCCCTTGACTGTTATTTCAGTTCATTTTCTTTCAATTAATGTTCTTTTTTATCAATCAAATTTGCAATTTAAGTGTTATTGGACCATATATCCAAATATAAGACACGTCAGTCATATTAGTCTGGTTCAGTGAAACATAACACATATCAGGTAGTTATACCGACCTGTTCGGTTCTGAACAAGCTTCACAGATCTGCCTAATCGGGCATGCAACAAAAACCATAGTCTGTCCTACCGACCAGTTGAATATCACAACCATTATGGGAGGTCAACGAAGGAACATCTAAGTTGCCTGATCAATATCAATTATTGGGGGTCACCGACCACTATATACCGACCTCACAACAAACTGAATCTTCAGTATCAGGCAGCCACAAGGAAATACCACAGATCAACATACCGACCACTAGAGATCTCCGACTTCGGGACGGATAGTGACGGAATCCCTGGTCAGATAGGAATAGGGTGTGATCCATTGCGACAAGTTTGGGATTCACTCATAGATAAACCCAAACACTCTACCAGTTCGACTAAGAGACTGATAAGTCATTCGGATCCCATGAGGATCAGACCAAATCTTATCAAGAATCAGATATGCTTTCCTAGCACGAGTTAGATTTTTAATTTTACAACAACACCACGATAAGATCAAAGACCTCAAACCTTCTCTATAAAAATACCTGAACCCCTAAGGGGAAGGTAAGCAACTTTAAGCCATTCTCGACTAAATTTAGTATTACACAGTTTCAAACTAACTTAGACATCGGAAGGTCTTTGGCCAATACCACACCGGTATTCCTCACGATAGCCTATTTACTCTTATTTTTTCTCTCTCAGATCACCAACTTCTGGCAATTTCCCCAGTACCCTGCCGAATTTTAAATCAACACCTTTCTTCCACTTCATCATCTACTGATGTTGGTTAAATCTTGCACCAATAAGTGTCTTAACTTATTTATTTTTAAGGTAGAAGGTGAGATTTGAACCTTAATTTTAATAAAAAAAAACTCAAAGTAGAGTTCTTGAACTTGTTATCAATCAAGATAAAAATATTAAAATATCATTTAAAATGATTATGAAGTATACTAGGGTTTGTAAAAGTGTGTTGTACTTGATTTTTGTTAAAAAAATAAGTTTTTATTAAAAAAGAATTATATGTTTTGTCTTTTAATATTAAGTAGAGTTCTTGAGCTTGTTATCAATCAAGATAAAAATAATAAAATAAAATAAAATTGAATGTTATAATATGACTTGCATTTTCTAGTTAATTAATAGAACAAGGAAACCTTATAAAAATCCTAAGTAATTAGTTGTCATAATTTTTTTAAAAAAGAATAAAGTTGGAAAATTGAAAGAGAATAGAGTCAAGTTAGAATATTTGAGGTGCCCCTTATTACTCATCAAAAGGATCTTACTGTAGATAGTGCTTAGAAATCATCCATATATATAAATTTACAAAATATATATTGAAGATGGTGTTGGGATGCTAGATATATTAAAATAATCATGATTGGTGCCATATGCTCTGCATGCATGTGTTAAGTTTATATTGGTGAATCCATCAGCCAATTATAATGACCTAACAATAAGCCAGATTAAAATAACATTTTCTATTGATCATTGATATAGGCAACAATATCAACTTTAGTCAGTTGTAATGTTTTATGAACAGAAGACAACACAACAGTTAAAGTCAGACTGAATAAAAGGGCTATATACAATTCATCCAAAACCCATTGTGAAGTATATAAATAAATAAATAAGTAGATATATAATATTTAATTAAATGACATAAAAATCTTGGAAGACAAGCGTGGCAATTTGGTAATTATGATAAAATCCTAGGGCAAATATGTTAGGAAATCCAGATTCAAAAATCTGTAACAGTAAAAAAGAAGGGTGACGGGTGTAGGGTCTTTTCTGACCTCTAGGGTTTAAATCCCCTGGAAAGGGCAAAAAGTGGGTTTTGTCCTTGCAAGAACAAGAGACCTCCCAAGTAAGATTTTCATAAAGCTGAGGCCTTTTGATCTTCTTCTTGGATTTTGCCAAACCCCCTTTTGTTTTTTTTTTTTCTTGGGTGCCTTTTAGCAAATTGCAATCTTCCTCTTATTGTCTCTTGATACTTGGTCTTCATTTGGGTAAGGTTTGCAAGCTATGCCCTTGACTTTTCTTCAAACATGACTATCTGTTTTTTAATAATTAAAATAATTGCAAACGCCCATCAATATTTATTATTTAATACTTACCATAATTGTTAGCTGACTTTTATTTGGAAGAATTTAGATGAGCAGCAACTAAAGACTTCATTTGGTATGTGATTTAAAAATAGGAATAAATTAAAAACTAAAATTTAAAAATAATTTTTACCATTTTTTGAAAAATTAATTTTTTTTTACTTCTTATAATTTAAATATCGATTTAGTCTCTCATAGAGAAAAGTAAAGGAATTAAAGTCGTTTCATATAACCAACTTCATATAATTAAAAAAAAGATTTAATTAAGCCGAGTTAAAGTTATTCTTTGAGTAAATTCTTAAAAAATATTTTCAAACCCGACCAGCAAACATGTTTGTTTTTCGCACACATAAAAACTATATCTAAATCATAAGCCAAACAAATCTTTTTAAAGGGATTTTAGAAGAAGTGTTATTGATTCAAGCTTATTATTTTCTCTTTTACAATATTTCTTAATTTTGAAATACTCGATATAAAGTCTTGAGGTATTAATATTTTATGTTTGATTTACTGATTGATATATGATGCTTTTTTTTGTTGTAAATATAGTTTGAAATATTAATAATATCACATGGGCCTATGCCCCACTAATAGTATTCTATTATTTAGTTAGGCCACTACTATTTTATTGGTCTAAGAGTAATAACGCAAAAAATTAATATGATGGGTCATAGTAGAATTTAATGAAGAATATGATCTATTGCTAACAAATTTAAAATATTTTTAAATTGAATTGCAATCAATAATGTTTGCTTAGAATCATAACTAGAACAAGGAAAGACAATAAAACAAAACAAATTAAGAGCAATAACAAGAAACTGCGGGTCCAAGATGTTCAATTTCCGGAGTCAAGCCCTGCAACTCATCATTGGTCATTGTGTCTGAATGATCGGCAAGACGGTCGGTCCCTTGCCTCAACCGACTTAAGAGGGCATTTCAAGGTAAGGGATCACCGGTTGAAGTTGTTCCACCTTGACTTAAGTACCTTTTTAAGAAGCAATTCTAAAAAAAAACGCTCTTTAAAAACTAATTTTTTTTAAATGCAAAAAACTTTTTTTTTTTTTTCACCACAGTATGACTAGAAGCAGATGCTACCAAAAGTGTTTTTGCTCCAAGAAGACTATGAAAAAACTTTCCAATACGGTGCCATTATTCCTTTCTCAAACTCCAAAATAATGAAGGTATTGTGCACTACATACGTCCTTTATCTTTAATCAATTGGATCCTTGGTTTGAGAAAATGGTAACATAATGCAAATAATTAGATTTAGAATCAAAATGCCAAGGACCCATTTCTTATTTTCTCAGAAAAAAAAGTTCAAATTATTGTTAATTCCATGGGACATCACTAGACAACAAGTCTTTTAAGTTGAATCAAAATGAGCTAAGCTTCGTATGCTTTCCTAGATTATTCACATTACTAAATGCATTCAGAGAATTAAACTTCCTTATACCCAATTGAAGATAAAAAGAATAAAGGATGCTTTCTTATTTATTTAACGTTTTTTATTTTTATTTTTAACCAGTCAATTTTAAGTTGAAATTTCAATTTCATCACTTTCAACAATATTTATATCCGGGGCCAACATCAAAGGACTTCAACATCATTGCTTCCTGGCATTACACCTTTATAATGGTACAAACAAATAGAAGCTGTTGATGGGTATCATTAAATCAGAATGATTTTAATTTTAATTTTTATGGGGCGCCCTTGAAGATATCACAAGAAAGGTAGGATTTGGAGATGTGGAAATGCAAAGCATTTGAACCACTTGTCTGGAACTATGGTGGAAACTAGCTTCTGGCAGGTTTCACTGTAGTGAAGGGTACTACACAACACTGTCAAGTGCATTAATGGAAGGTTGATATAGAATTCAAAACCAATATCTTTAATATAGACTCGAAGATTGGATCCTACTGGAGTTGCAGTTATGATAGTGGTGGTATTAATGGGAGATGTAAGGAAATGGGCATGATTGTCCTCTGCCATAATGATCAAAGGGTCAAGATTGCAGTGTAGCTGGAGTTGATGATGATGGTGGTGGTGGTGGTGGTGTTCTATCTTCTTCTTTATTAGAAATGCACCCCACTAACCAGTCGGTTTCAGATATTCAAGCTTTGTTCTCTCCGGGTGTCGTTGCATGACAATGGAGCTAATTAATTCAGTAACTTACCCATCTGAGGAAGCTATCAACCATACATGTATTTGATTATTTGTATTGGGTACGCAAGAGGAACTCAAAATCATAGTTCTTTATGTTATTTTGCTGTTGTGCTGTGTTTATTTTTATTTTTCAACCTCTGATTAGTTGCTAGTGCTTTTCAAATTATAAATATAGAATGATAATTGAATAATGTATTAAATTCGTTCACACATAAGGGTCAAGGTGGGGTGGTGTTAGCTGTTCTAAAATTCATTATTAAGTGGTTAGAATAACCATACCTGAAGAATCTAGAATGGGTTGATCTTCAATGAAGATGATTTACCATAGAAATTATAATCAAATTAATATTCAACAAGGCATTGCACATGGTGTATGATTTTAAAATTAAAACAGTAGAGTAATAGATAAACTTTGAAAGGTTATATAGAGCCTAATAGCATGAGATAGATTTTGAATTCCGTAAATTCATGTATTTGATCTCTTGAAGAACAGAATGGAGTACAGCAAAACTAAATTAAAACCCGTTGCTATATTTCGCAGTTTCAGAATAAAAATAACATATGTAAATACTACGCATGATTTCAAAGCTGAGTTATTTAACATTCAACCAGAAATTTGAGAAAAAATCTATTCATGCACAAGTCACAAGACTCACAGCATTGGAACTAGAAAAGCGGTAAGCTGGCAGAATTTAAAAACAAAAAAGTCAGGATTATCAGCTGTTTTTAAATAGAAAAAATAAAAATGAAACAACCAAGCATAGTTTTCTACATTTAAAAGAGACATAAGATGGTTGTTTTACTTGTTTATAGGATTTTCTGTGGGCGTAGAAGAGTTTTGGTTTAAATTCTCAATTGTTCCAGAATGACCCTTGCTGTTAAGAAAAACAAATCAGATGTTTTACATTTCCTAGCCAGCTAGAACTTTCATATATTCTGTTTAGCAGAGACTGAGTTCAAATAGTATTATTATTCGTTTTTTTTTTTTGGAAGAGCAAGTAGTATTATTCAACAAAGAGATATCCCTTGATAAGGTGTCTAGGCAGCTAGATGTATATACTACTACTGAATGATTATAGTCTGACTGGAAAATGATTATAGTCTGACTTGAAAATCACACATGAAATCAGCACTGAATGGTGCAGTACTCACTTAAAGTGTGATTTTCAAGTTAGTCACGCACAAGTACTAAAAGATCTCCTGCATAGCAACCCATGGCCAAAATAGGACACTTGAAGAGCCCAGGCCGCCCGGCAAGCACAATTCCATTCTCTCTGATCATATGATATTCAGAAGCTGAAAGCCAGGTTTTTGAGCTTCAAGAGTTGCACCTTTAGTGCTCAATTTAAAGACTTCCTGGTTTTGGGGCGCCACAGCTCATGAGCTCATTATGCCCAAGATCTGGACTGGGCTTTTGAAGATTTGATTCATAGACTATATAAGTTTGTTTTTTCTAGTGTTTCTAATTAACATATGGTTTTGTAGTTTATATAAATAAAAAATTAGAATAAGGTATACGTGGTTCAGGAATTGAGACAATGGCAGCAACAAGAAATGAACAAGACATGATAAACCCTAAACAGTCCTTTGCTCACCATATATCATCAATAATGTTGTGACTGTTCATAACTATATCAAACAGAAAGAGACATCAAAACTTCATAAGAGAAAAGAAGCTAACCTCAAGAACTATGTTACATGGAGACTTCAACATGGGTGTTCCTCATTCAATGATCCAAGTATAGATGCCTTGTCCATCATGTGCTGGATTTAGGTGAATTTAATTGTAACCAGTCATCCCAACATTTGAGCTCATATTCGTTGTTTTGCGACCAGCCTGACTTGTAGCCTTGGTGAAGTACATGTAGTAGTACACATTGAGAATCATAGTTGCAACAACAAATACTGCTCCTGCTATGAACACCCCTTTCCGCAATGACTCACAAGAGAAGTTTTGGGCGTAAATGACCTCCCTGTACTTTGTATGGTAGGCATTCTTTGCAGCACCAGCAACTAGACATGCTTCAGCAACCAGAAATGTTAACCTGCATAACATGTTCAACTAGATGCTATTTCACAAATGAAGAAAAGCTTTTAATCATATTGAATTTGATAAGAAATAAATCAATTTCCAATCTGATGGGGTAGGCTCACTAATATGATAATAAAGTTCACAACTGGTTCTGTGAAGAGATGGTCTTAGAAATTATGCAAGTAATATAATTAGTTATTCCCCGAAATTTATAATGTTAAAATCAGAAAATCCAAGATAATTTGCAAAATTGGGTATCTATTTAAGTCTTCATTGTCCAGCAGTATGTACAAGGTTCCTGAAATGGTCATACCATCATATTATGAGTTTTTGATCCCAAATTGCACATATGCTGATGAAACAAAAAATACCACTAGAAAAGAGAAAGAAATACCATGAAGAAACAAAATAGATGATGGAGTAGGCTCGGCTTCCTCCAGGTGCTAAAGGTATCCCGAAACACATGCACTTTGTGACACCCATAAGTAGTGATTGGCTTGACAGGAGAAATAAGAAAGAGCCAACCCCATAACCAGTTGCAATGTCTGAGTTGTAAACACAGTACGTACGATTGAGATTGTCTGGGACTATTGTTCCCTACATAAAAGAAAAGGAAGTATTACTTTTTAATGGCAGAGATCTGCAAGACAACAAAAATGATGAACAAAAGGATGAAACCCCATTATAAATAAAATGCACATCAAATAAAACATTATGCACCATAATACTATAATGTAAACAAGAAAATATTAACAAATGGAACCAATCTATTTGGTCCAAACATAAGGATTCTGATTTCCAAAGGACCAATGGGTCCTGTTGACAATTATCTATGGTGCCCTGAAGATTTTCCCCCTTAAAGAGCAGTTCAGCCACAAAATAGATGAAGTCACCAGCTCGGTTACAAACCATCATCAATAAAGCCAAAAGGTAGGGCTGAGCACTTCACACGCATACCCGACCCGACCAAAAAATGTCGGGTCGGGTTTACTATACTTTATCGGGTAGGTCGGGTTTTAAAAGAATAAACCCGATTAAATCGGGTCGGGCGTCGGTCTGCAAAGCCCCAACCCCCATCACCCAACCCGACCCGCTTAGTTAAGATAAAATATATTTTTTTAATTTTTTGTTAAAATAAATTGTTATTTTAACTTTACTTTTACATGCCCTAAAAAGAAATAGGGTCTCCAAATCTAAAAGTGGGGTTTGCGATTTGGGAGAGGAGATGACGGTTGGGTTGGAGTGGAGAGCATATCCGACCATTGCTAGTGCCGGAGAGCTAATATGGCGAAGATGAAGTGCGTGCAACGTGGAGTGTGCCTTCTCCTCTTCTTCTTTTTTTCTGCATTTCTTTATTCTTCTTCTTCCTCCTCCTTTCTTCTTCTTCTGCACTGCAACCCCTTTCCTTTTTTTTTTTCTACTCCCAACTTTTTTTCTTTTTTGTTTTAAGATGACTCGTGTACGGGCCGGTTGGCTTTACACTCATATTCAAGGATGGTCGGGTGGCATCAGGTAGATGCCACACAACTTGGCTGGGTCGGGTTATGTTTGGGGTTCAACCCGACCCGAACCCGACTTGTGATCATCCCTACCAAAAGGGGCCACACTAACAGTGGCACCGATAATAAGATATCTTGAGTAGCCAATTTCTCTAGGGATTTTTTATTTATTTTTAGGTCGAAGGGTATCAGGAGTCTTTGATGTTTCCTACTAGTCCCTCCGAGGCACGACCACAAACACCCTTAGAACTGTTGGCCAACATATTGGTGGATGACACGAGTCTCGATTTGAATTCTCCACCTCAGGGTTGGGGGCGCTTGCACCCAACCAGTGAACCAACCCACCATTGGTTTCTCTAGGGAATTATAGTGAATGGGGTAAAAACAATTAGCTAGTTAGAGAATGTTTTTAGCTATTAATAATAGTTCTAACTATTAGTATTTTTTGTTACAAATAATAGGCTCATTAGATAGCTAGTTAGAGTAGTCTTTTAACTAAAAATATTAGTCTCGATTATTTTTTACTAAACAAATTGACTTAATTATTAGATCTAAGTAGGCCTTTTTGAAGAGAGGGAGCCTAGACTTAATCATTAAATGTAAGTAGGTTTTTTTTTTTAAGGGAGCATTAGATTTAATCAGTAGGCCTTTTCTGGGAAGAGTGGGCCTAGACTTAAATATTAGATGTAAGTAGATTTCTTTTTTTTTTTTCGAGGAAGGCCTAGACTTTTTTTTTTTTGTTTTTTTTAAGAGATTTAAGAAGGCTTTTTTTTTTTTTGAGAGGGGGGCCTTAAGCAATTGTCTCAATTGCCAAATGGTAAAGCCGCCCATGAACAAAGCCACTGCTTCCACATGCTCTAGCTCCCAGCAATTTGATAAACTCTTGTTTTTGTCCTTTATTACCTTAACAGTATCTTTCAAACAGTAAATTGTCATGCACTATGATAAATTTGACCCACCCTAGAGGCCTCATGGAGCCATCAAGTGACTTGTGAATTATACTCCCAATTTTTTAGAGTGTGCTTTTTCATTAAGGAATTAAATTTGATGATCCAATTAACACAATCGCTTAGTTGACTGTGATGATGAATATTGAGCTGGAAACCTTAAGCCCTAAAATTAGAGATGTGTACACCATTGCCATGGGTCTCGTAAGTTGCTGATGCCATCCAATGAGGATATCTAAGTTGTTCCTACACGGTATATTATTGGAGCTTCCCAATATAATAACTCGGGATGAGTCATTCCATTTAGTCATCCCCAGTTATTCCATTTAGTCATTGACAGTACACCTTTATCAGGTGCCAAGGGTGGCTCCACCATAAGGCAATTGAGACAATTGCCTAAGACACCCATCCCAAAAAAAAGGCCTAATTACATCTCCAATGATTAATTCTAGGCCTCCCTCCAAAAATAAAAATCTACTTACGTCTAATAATTAAGTTTAAGCTCCCCTTCCCTAAAAAAGGCCTACTTACATTTCTTATGATTAAGTGTAGGCCTCCCTCCCAAAAAAAAAAAAAAAATTACTTACATCTAATATTTAAGTCTTTGACCCCTCCCTCAAAAAAACCGACTTAAATATAATAATTAGTTTTTTTTTGTAGTAAAAAAAAAATTGAGCTAATATTTGTAATTAAAAGGCTACTCTTAATAGCTATCTAATAAGCATATTATTTGAAGCAAAAAATACTAATAATTAGAACTATTTTTAATAGCCAAAAATAATTCTCTAACTAGCTAATTATTTTACCTCATTCACTATTACTCCCTAGAGAAATTGGCTACTCAAGATGTCTTATTAAGTATTATAACTTGGTATGACATGTTATTTGTTTTTTTATTTTTTTGAGAAGAAATAACTTTGATATATTAATGCCAAAGGAAAACACAAGACGGAGTATCAAAGGTGCACCGAAACAAAAAGCCAGAAAAAAAAGGAAAAAGCAAAACAACCCAACCCACCAACCCACCACAAAACCCAAAGAAGGGACAACTACTAGCCCCACAAAACCCTACATACACCCCAACCAACACTTACTCCCATCTGAGATGGAAAACCCCCCCATTGAATTTAGAGCAAGCAACCCAATTACAAGCCTGCCATTTAGCCTCCTCCCAAATGCTTAAACAATCCGACGATTTATCACGAAAAACCCTCCTATTCCTTTCTACCCATAATGCCCACAGGGTAGCAAAGGACGCAATCCTCCAAACTTCAATAGATCTGCCTGAAAACTGGGACAGGTGCTCAAGGGAAAAACATGCATTCACATCAAATTGAGGAGCAATCCCCCCAACAACAAAAGACCCCCAGAAATCCCACACCAACCTAGCCACTCTACACAACAAAAAAATATGCTCAATGGATTCCCCATCCTGTAAGCAAAGGGGACAGCAATGCAGGGAAATGCAACAAGAGGGGAAGCGTCTTTGTAAAACGTCCAATGTGTTTAGTTTCCCATGAACAAGCAGCCGCCCAGAGATCCTGATTTTTTATGGAACCTGAGCATTCCACATGAATTTGAACAAGGTAAAAGGAGGGAACGAGGGATTATCAATCAAATGGTTAAAGAAGGATTTGCAGGAAAAGGAGGCAGACGAGTCTAAGGACCATTTTAACCTATTTGGATTATTTGAGAAACGAGCTTGGCCAAGATATGACAGGAAGAGGTCGATCTCACTCATTTCGCGAATCGATCAATTTCTCCGAAAGTGAAAATCCCAAGAGGGTGGATTAGCTAAGGAAGACAGGGATGAAGAAAAGAAGGATCGGATGGGCTCATTATGAAGGTAGGAGAGCCTGTAGATGTGGAGGAAAGAGTGGACAAGTGACAAAGGTCTAACCACTTATCTTCCCAAAATCTAGCTATGCCTCCATTCCCAACCTCTATGAACACATGCACCTGGAACTTGTGACTTAAAGCAGAGATGAACTTCCAAGGGCTGAATTAAGTGCATCCATTACTAGACCCTTTTCCTAGTCTTCCACATTCTCACCATTAATGCTAGAAATAACTTGGGCCCATAGAGCCTAATCCTCCTTATGAAACCGCCATAACCACTTAGCCCCCAAAGCAATATTCCTCTAAGAAATGTTCCCGATGCCCAAGCCACCTTTACAAGCTGGTCTTTGAACCATCTCCCAACTCAAAAGATTCAAACCATAATTCCTGTTAAGCCCTTTCCAAAAAAAAAAAGACCTTAGCTTCTTTTCAATCTCCAAAGCAATCCCCCTAGGAATTTTAAACAGTGACACAGAACGTATCAAAGCCAATCTACCACCCTGAGATAAAAGACCACGCTTCCAACCTTGAAGTCTTTTAGAGATTTTTTCCATGATCGGATTCCAGAAAAAAGGCGCCAAACGGTTCTCCCCTAAGGATAGACCTAGGTATCTCAAAGGCCAAGCACCAATTGAACACCCCACAAAATTAGCAAGCCGAAGGAGAATATTTTGGTCCATATTGACACCAGCCATCTTACTCTTAGCCATGTTAATCTTAAGCCCAAATATCATGCAAAATGCTTGAAGGGGTTGGATTGCATCTACCACATTACTTTCTAAGCCATCCAAGCACAAAAGTGTGTCATCTGCGAATTGGAGGTGTGTGATCTCCACCTCTTTCGCACCAACACGAAAGTGTATATGAGCAGTTAGATCCCCTCCCCTTACAACCAATTTTAAGGGTGACTTCTACCCATGGTTTGCATAACCAACATGACATCAATGACAACAAAATGAAAGGATACGTGCTCCTTATCAATTGCAGGTACAAGTGACCCAAGAAGCATCTATAGCTTGATGGGTAGAGTATTTGCTTCCTAATGAGGAGGTCATAGATTTGACCATACAGGCATACAACAAAAAAGAAAAGTATAAACATCCAAATGTTGGCTTGGGAAAATCCTAGCCTAAATCATTTCCATGACCTTAGATTCTTATAATACTTGATCGTTACTCTACCATGACAAGGACGGATAAGGAAGATTAGTAAACTAACCTACCACTCACCTCAAGAAGCTCCATCTCTATTCCCGTATGTTCTTCCTTCTCTCAACATTAGCTTGGAAAACATAAATCAAGAAGAATTCTTTATTCAATGCTCTTAATACAACCTAATTACATAATTGCATAGGCTATTATATAAAGCAAATCAAGCCTAAAACCCCTATCTAACTACAACCCCAAATAAAATGATGTTAAAAATCCTTAGTCTCCTAAGGTCTAACACCACTACAAAAACCTAAAAGAGAGCATCGTCAACACCCAGAACTGTTCGCAGAACCAAAAGCAATTTGCATTACACATTCGAACAACTCAATACCACCAAGAAAGAGACCGTTCAAACCCAACCAAACCGACCAAAACCCCAGCCAGACTCATCTTCTCCAAGAAACAAGCTAAACAAGAACACCTCACATTAAAAGCTTCTCCAGTCATCACGCACTCCGTCAATCATTAACCACTCTTACAAAAAGGAAACCCTTCACATAATCTTAAACCTTTTTTCATTCCTTAATTAAAAATCATTCCAAACATAACATTAAATGCACAAAAAATAGGAAAAAAACCAAAAAAAAAAAAAGACTTCACACAAAAATCCACATCGACAACCAGCATTTCCCAGAGCATCATCATAAACCAAACAACCAGATCTAACTAGAAACCCGATCCACAGCATCCAACAAACCAAACCACTAAAACCATAATCCAAAGCTCAAATTCAGACCATTTATTAACCAGAAAAAAAAAGTGAAGAAGAAGAGCTTACAGTGCTTCTTCTGCGTTCGGCAGCAATGGCGAATCCAAAGGCCACTAAGCTTAGAACCACAACCAGTAAGTAAACTAAGCTAGAACCCTTCCCTTCTCCCATTTTCATCTTCTTTCTCTTCTACTTCTTTTATCAGTCTTTTTGAAACAAAAGGTGTTTTAGTGCGCGTAAGTAAGAAGCAGGCAAAAACTGCAAGGGAAAAATGAACAAAAAAGTAGCGGTAAAGACGGGTAGCGTTGGCGTCCTCCTTCTCTCGAGGCTATTCCGGATGACCGTCGTCTCGCTCTTATCAGTATATATAGATTCTCGGGATGCGTGTGGAGATGATATGACGGTGTTTCTGATACGGAGTAAATTTAAGAAAGGGAAGGTGGGGACAGCGGAACATTTGCATCGGGAGGCAAAGCTGTAGAGCAGAGGGAGCATATCACGCTTTTTGAAACATGTGCTTCCCAAATTACCCTCCCTTGCTAGTGAAATTTCGAACCTGTGCCACTCCACCAAATTAACCCTTTTTTTTTTTTTTTTTTAAATAAATATTTAAATCAAACCAAATAATGGCCCCCTATTGTATAACTTGTATGTGCTTTTTTGGTGACAAAGTCTACTTTTAGCCAAATTGTAATTGAAAAGCAGTTCTTCTTAATTTTTTTACTAATTTTTTTTAAAAATAATTTCAGAAGAAGTATTTTTTTAAAAGACGATTTTACAAAAATTGTACCAAACAAAATCAATATCAATATTTATATTTAAGCAAGGTAAAACTAATATAATTAAAAATATGAGGGTGTGATTAGCAGGTTTTTTAATTCTACTTATAAATTGAGTTAGAAGTTGTTTATATAATTACTAAAACATTGGGAGAATTATAAAAATTTATATTCTTTAGATATTATATGTAAGTTAAGAAATACCAACTAGATCAAATTGAAATAATTTAGTTTGATAGAATATGGGTTTTAACTATATTTTTAGGTTTTATTTGCATCTTTGGTGATATCTAGCAACCATAACAAGAGGCTCATTGATCAAGGTTATTTAGCTTATTGTAGAGTATATATTTGGGATTATGGAATGTGGGGCTTCACAGCACATGGGTGTACATATTGATGATATCCACATTAAATAGCCAACTTCCATTTTCATGTAATATATTAATTAAGTCATAATTTACCCACATTATCTTGACCATTATTATTATCACGGCTCTAATCACTACCTAACTAGCGTCAAATTGCTTGTGCTAATACAAGAACCGACATGTATAGTTTTTATAGTGACGTATAATAGCTACATAATTGTGATAGTTCCACATCTATATAGCTACTATCATGTAATGAGATGATATTTTAGGCTAAATGTGTAGCATCTATGTGAACTCGTGAATAACGGAGTAGGAAGGTGGGCTGATAGGGCACTCTTTTGGATGGACTGTTCAAGTAGGCCTTGCATACACGAGTGAATGTACAATTAGTATATCATGGCTACTCTGGGGCTATTGAAGGAAAACGGGCTAAAGGAGTATACATTTTCAAAAGCTTAAACTAATAGAAGGTAAATATCACCCTACATATAAGACTAGAAGGTAAATATTTACCTTCAAAAGCTTAAACTACAGACCATGGCTCTCCAACATATAAGCCGTAGGGAAGTTATGAACTTAGCGAATGTGAGACACTCTCACCTAAAAAACTGTTGCCCCAACAAGGTACTCTCATCGATGGGTGGAAGGCAAATTAACTTCATTTGTGTCTTAGAGCTCTGGGGATGTTGCAATTAGTATCAAAGATATTCTTGGGGCCATTGTAGTGATGCAAGAAATATGCACTTTAAAAAACTTAAGCTAATGAGACGTAAAAGCTACCAGCATGTAAGGCCCAGAAAATGTGTTGCTTAGCTGATGGGAGATAAATGTTCTTACTTTAGACACTCTCACCAAAAAGCTTGTCGCCCTAACAGGGATATATACTTCCAATGGCTAGTGGAAGGTAGTAATGGTTATGGCTCAGGGGATGATATCAAGAACTATTCTCAAGGCTATTGGAGGTGATGCAGAGAGCATAGTATTATGCGGAATCGTAGTAAAACATGAAAGAAAAATAAGACAACAAATTTAACGTAGTTCGGCAAATTGCCTACGTCTACGGGAGACAGCAAACTTGTATTACTTTACCCTTAGGTGGATCTTACAGATTGGATCTCTTGAATAGATCTCTCAGAATAGATCTCAGGAATAAGTTTCAAGAATGAAGTTAGGCTCTATTTATAGGAGTATTCAGGGGCATTATCGTAATTATAAATATATAATATAATATATTTAATAATTTAATATATCACCCTTTGGGCGCCGAATGCACCGTTTCAACCGCCCACTTGTCTGCCACTTTGTCTGCCACATGGGGGTGGTCCCCACAAATCTCTACCTCCACCTCATGTGGAACAAGACTCCTCTACACCTGCAATCTTTCTACAGATAGCAAGCTTCATTCAAAAAACTGTTGCTGCCTCCATTAGTGCCCTTAGGTACTCCGAGCTCATGAGATGTTGATTAAGTCCAAACAATGTTGGAACTTGATCCCTGTAACCACCTTTGTAAGCATATCTGCGGGGTTATCTACAGTCTTGATCTTTTGCAGAAGAATACTCCCTTCTTCTACTATTTCTCGAACAAAATGAGAATGAACATCAATATGCTTCGTTCGACTGTGATGAACTTGGTTCCTTGCCAAACAAATGACACTCTGGCTGTCGCAGAAAACTTCAACATTCTTCTGCACAATTCCCAAGTCTTTAGTCAATCCATGAAGCAAAGTTGCTTCCTTGAAAGCTTCCGTTACTGCCATGTATTCTGCCTCTGTAGTAGACAAAACAACTATTGACTGTAGTGTTGATCTCCAACTCACTGGTCCTCTTGCAATAGTGAAAACATAACCAGTAGTAGATCTGCGCTTGTCAAGATCTCCAGCATAGTCTGAATCCACATATCCGACTAGATGCTTACAACTTTTCTTATCTCTCTCGAACTTTAAACCAATATCCACAGTACCATGAATATACCGTAGAATCCACTTCACTGCTTGCCAGTGGCCTTTACCGAGGTTGTGCATGTAACGACTTACCATACTTACAACATGTGAAATGTCAGGTTTGGTACACACCATAACATACATCAAGGCACCAACTGCATTTGCATATGGAATGTTCTCCATTTGCTTCTTCTGATCTTCAGAATTTGGTGACATTGATGAACATAACTTGAAATGTGGTGCCAATGGTGTGCTCACAGGTTTTGTGTCATTGCCAATGCCAAAAGTTTGAAGAATTTTCTTCAAATACTGAGTCTGAGTCAAACAGATTTTGTTTTTGGCCCTGTCTCAAGTTATTTCCATCCCGAGAATTTTTCTGGCCTCTCAAAGATCCTTCATTTCAAACTCTGAGCTCAATTGAGCCTTCAGCTTGTTGATCTCCACCTTGCTTTTAGATGCGATTAACATATCATCTACATATAAAAGCAAGTAGATAAATGTACCATCTTGAAGTTTGCGATAGTAGACACAATGATCAAACTGACTTCGGGTATATTTTTGCCCTTGGATGAAGCTGTCAAATCGCTTGTACCACTGTCTCGGTGACTGCTTCAGGCCATACAATGACTTGCTCAACTTGCAAGCCCAATTCTCTCTTCCTGGTACTTTGAATCCATCTGGTTGAGACATATATATCTCCTCTTCCAAATTACCATGCAGAAAAACAGTTTTGACATCGAGTTAGGCTAACTCGAGATCAAACTGTGCAACCAAAGCCAATAAGATTCGAATTGACGAATGCTTAACAACATGTGAGAATACCTCATTGTAGTCAATTTCTTCCCTCTGAGCGTAGCCTTTTACTACCAATTTGGCTTTGTATCGGATACCATCTGTGCTGGGAGAGCCTTCCTTCTTAGCGAAAACCCATTTGCAGCCAATTGGTTTCTTTCCTTTCGGAAGTGGAACCAACTTCCAAGTCTGATTTTGATAGAGTGATGTCATCTCCTCATTCATTGCCATTTTCTACTTATCACTTTCCATACTCTGACTAACATCTTTGTAATTGTATGGAATATCATCTCCGGTGACTGGAAATGCATATGCAACCATGTCAGTGTACCGAACAGATTTGTGGATTTCTCTTCTTGATCGATTGGTGGCAATTGATTCTGGTTGTTGACTGATGTCTGGTCCTGAAGCCTCCACCTCAACTGAGATTTCCTCATCATGTTCTTCAGGATGGTTGGATATCTCTGTTGACTTGCTAGGAGTTACTGGAATATCTAACTCCACCTGCTGATGCAAATCTGGATCTCGATTGTCTTTATCAGAAACTGTATGCTTTAACATCACAGATTCGTCAAAAGTTACATCTCGACTTTGTACAATCTTCTTTGACTCAGGGTTCCATAGTCGGAAAGCCTTAACTCCATCACTAAAGCCCATGAAAATCGCTTTCTTAGACCTAGGATCCAGTTTGGATTCCTTCACATGAAAATATGCAGTGCATCCAAAAATGCGCAGAGAATTATAATCTGAAACGGGTTGTCCAAACTATACCTCCTTGGGAGTTTTGCCATCTAGTGCTATTGCAGGAAGTCTATTGATGATATGAAAGGCATATGACAAAGCTTCAGCCAAAAAATGCCTTGCTCAGTCCAGAATGAGATAACATGCAGCAAATTTTATCTACCAAAGTACGATTCATGCGTTCAGCAACACCATTTTGTTGTGGCGTGCCTGGGACTGTGAAATGTCTGACAATCCCTTCATTCTCACAAATTTTCTGAAATGGGTCTGACTTGTATTCACCTCCATTATCAGATCTGAGCTTCTTAATCTTCCTTCCCATTTGGGTTTCTACCATTTTCTTCCATATAAGAAAGATATCGAGCACTTCATCTTTATGCTTCACGGTATAAACCCAAACATAGCGCGAGAAATCATCAATGAAAGTAACAAACCAACGTTTACCTCCCAATGAAGCATTTTGAGAGGGTCCCCAAACGTCGGTATGAACATAATCCAATGTTCCTTTTGTGCGGTGGATTGCAGTTCCAAACTTGACCCTCGTCTGCTTGCCTAAGACACAGTGCTCGCAGAAGTCAAGTTTCCCGGTCTTTGCACCTTTCAGAGAACCTTGCTTTATCAAGGTTTGAAGAGCCTTCTCTTCAACATGTCGGAGCCGCATGTGCCAAAGTCGGGAAGTGTCACGACGCCCCTGATGTAGGCTGACGCCATGACCGGCACAATGTATTATACACTGTATATACCATATACAATATACAATACATTGTCAGCCTTCACATAATCTCACAATCCTTTCCAACATTTTCAGAAATTTCGACAGCACCTCCCCATAAAATGGACATTTTACATTTTTTTCCTAATATACCACAAATCAAATCAAAGAGATATATATAAATAATCATTCCACCATTCATTCCATTCATTCACATATCAAATTCTCACCTGATCAATATATCTGATCATCTCATTTCATTATCACAAGCATAATATAACATTACCCCACAACCCATTTAGGTGATGTTATATATATAGTATGTGATAATTCTACATATTAAAATAACAAAAATATAACCCATATCCTCCAATGCATCCATATACATACCAGACGAAGGCTCACGTGATTATCACTCACGGATTTTTCATTTTTCCTTCGACTCAATACCTGAAATATTGGAGGAAATGTAGTGAGCAACCAACAGCTCAGTGAATATACTTCTTGATATGACTATTATATACATTTAGAGAATATGACATTTAAAATCATTTCAAACAAGTATTAAACACATGCATCATTCAACAAATATATTATATATGTCAACATCATAATTTCATGGGTTTTCAAGAAAACAATGCATTCTTTTTTTTTTTTTTCCACGAAATCCACAAATCTCCTTCCTTCAAGGCAAGAGAGCGGGTCTAACCCTTGTATGGCCGTTACAAGGTAGCCACAACCTCTCATTACCCAATTCACAGTCATTTCAAGGATCTTTAATCCTTGTTAGGACATGCCTACTGACAATGAGGTTACGCATAACACTCATCCGGGTCTAATTCCTAACGAAATGACATCAACTTGCATTTGCAAGTCTCACATGCTCCAATGCTAAAAAGAAATCATTTATGAATGTAAATTAAAACACAATGCAACATTATATGCATAACATATTTACATTCAAACATTTCATATATTTAAAATTCCATACAAGAACCAAAATCAAGAAAATGTACTCACAGTACAACACGTTCCAACTTAAACCCAATCATCGTCGCTTTCGAGTCCAGCTCCAATTTAAATCCATAAATCCAACTAACTTAACCTGTCACAATTACTCCATAATTCAATTTTATTTATTCATATCTATTTACATATTTAATTTCTCAACTCACTTCAAATCACCCATACTAAAGATTAACCTGAAAAATATTATATCTGTGAATTTACATTCCAACTCCATTTAGGACTCAAAAGCAGTTGAAGAAACTACTATATCGTTTCTGTGGTCAATCTAGATATTTCCACAAGAAAGAACAGTGAAAATAGATTTCCAATTTATATTTTCACTAATTCTCAGTTTATTTTTCTACAGGAACATATATCAATTTTATTAAAAATCTAGAACATTCCTAAAATTATTCTGTCCACATCAACACGTGTAAAATCAGTCATTCTATCATTCTACTACCTTCAACAGGTATTTTATTGTGGTTTTACACGTTCGCGAAGGTCACGACAGTGAATTTTACTCACCAAAACCATATATTTAGTTACTAAAAATATTAAATCATATCCAAAAATCACAATCTTAGCATCGAAACGTCCGAAATTCAGTTCTTTACGATTCTATGATCTCAAACCGGAGTTTCATTGGATTCCAATTCCATTTTATTCACTGGATATGATCGCAGTACTATTTATGTCACTATTCATGTCGTCCCTATTCATTGGAAACATGTAAATTTTTACTAAAATTGTCAAACGGTCTTCAAAAAATCATGAACTTAGCATCGATGAACTCGTAACAGTTCATTCTACAATTCTATAGCCTTAAACTAGAGTTTCATTGGGTTTTAAATGATTCAAATGGTCTCCAATCGAAACTCTAAATTCCAACAAACTTCCAACGGCTATAAAAATTTCAAATGAACACATAAATTCAATCTAACCACATATTCGAGGTTCCTACAGCCTAGGAAATGTTTTCCAACCTTCCTAGTGGATTTTCATTCACGTTGGGTCAAAACCCCAATTTTTAAAAACACGTAAAACGGCTCCCATAGCTAAAATTACTCCGCTAGAATCGTTACATCTAGCTTAGATAGTAATTTCACGAAGAAATAGGGTGAAAATCACTTACCACGGGTCCCGATTTCGCGCGAATCCCGCGTTTCTCTTTTTCTTTCTTTCTTTCTTCTTCTCGGTTCTTCTCGTTCTGCAACTTCTTCTTTTCTCTTTCCTTTTTTTTTTCTTCCTCATACGTGTGAGAAAGAGATTAAAGAGAGAGATCCCTTTTTTTATTATTTTTTTCTCTTGTTGCGTTGGAGATTTACACATTGGAGAGTGAGAGGTATAAATGATATTTATTTGATTTTTTTTTATTCCATGCTCCTCATGCTCAATAGTTAACCAACTCACCCCATAAATTAATCAATTTAATTCAACTCCATTTTTTTAAATTGGAAGCACCCATATTGGATAATCTCATATGTATCATCTTCATTTAATAATACTCCTTAAATCTAGTATGTTTGCCTCTTACGTATAAAACACGTGTATTACCACGGGTATATTTAGCTCATACGTATAAAATATGTGTATTATATATCTCGATATACGCATAATTTAATGTATGTATTTAATCAAAAGTACGAGGTGTTACAGGAAGTGTCCGATGAAACATCATTAGAACTGGTGCAAGCTGATACACTTTCGATTACTCTGTGTCCGTCAAAGAAATAGAGATTTCCTTTCTGAGTACCCTTTATGGCCAAGAGTGCTCCACGTACAACCTTCAGAATTCCACCTTCAATGGTTACCTTGTAACCGCTGGAATCAAGGACTCCTAGTGAGATCAGATTTTTCTTCAGATCTGGGACATATCTGACGTCTGTGAGTCGTCTTGTTGTACCGTCATGCATCTTTAGGCGTATAGTTCCAATACCCTTTGTTTGGCAGGTATTGTTGTTGCCCATGAGCACGACTCCTCCATCGAACTCATCCAATTTTGAGAACCAACTTCGATTCGGACACATATGATAGGAACATTCGGAATCTAATATCCATCTATCAGACTGATTGTCTATAGATGAAACTGAGAATGCAGAATCTTCTTCAGCCTTTTGTGCCACATTTGCATTTGTCTTGCCCTTATTTGGACAATCTTTCTTTCAGTGCCCCTTTTGGTGACAATAGGCACATTCATCCTTTGCAAGACGTTGACGTGATGAAAGTCCTTTTGACTTTGAGCGAGATCGACCTCGCCCACTGGATCTATCAGATTTGTTGTTAGCCTTGCCTCTGGATACCGTCAAGGCTTCTGGTGACGCTTCCTTGTTATCGAGCTGGTCCTTCATTCGATACTCGTTGTTCACCAAAACATTTGAAACATCACGAAATTTAACATCATCTTTACCATATAGCAAAGTTGTTGTTAAATGTTCATAACTTTCAGGCAAAGAGTTTAACAACAATAGTGCCTTATCCTCATCAAGAATTTCGACATCAAGATTCTGTAGATCAGCGAGAATCTTGTTGAAATTATCAAGATGCTCAATCATGGGAGTACCTTTCTTGTACTGAAAACGAAAGAGCTTCTTTTTCAGGTAGAGTCGGTTCTCTACGCTTTTCGTCATTACTTGTCCTCCAGTTTCTTCTAGAGACTTGTTGCCATAGTCTCTTTCATGACAAAATACTTCTGATCTTTTGCCAAGCAGAGTCTGATTGTTCCACAAGCTTGACGATTTACGAAATTCCAATAATCATCGGACATATCCTTGGGCTTGGTTTCCAAGGCGATATGTGATCCTTCTCGGAATAATAGATCTTGAACTTCGCATCGCCACAAAGTTGTTGGTGCCGTTGAATTTCTCCACCTCGAACTTTGCGTTGGACATCGAACTTCTTTGCCAAAGCCTGCTTGTGGTTGGGATTTCCTCCGCCATTAAGACCGAAGATATGTATGACGCCGAAAAGTGCTTTTAAAAACTAATAAACTACTCAAACTAAGCTATATCAATAACTTAGGAGCTGAATCTGCAGAAACTGATTGCACAGTTGCGTCCGGAACTGTCGAAAATGGTGGAAACGAGTCTGACTTTGCTGAAATCAGACGAAAAATGAGCCGGATATGGTTGGTCAACCGAAAATGGATTCGGTCAACTGTCGGGCCGAAACGGGCTGGGCCAGATGGATAGTGCAAGACCGAAATGGGCTGGGGCCAGATGAACAGCGACGGGCCGAAAACGGGTTGGACCGAATGAACGAGCCGAAACGGGCTGGGCCTGATAAACAGTGTCGGGCCGACCGAGCTGGATCGGGGGGAGGAACAGTGTCGGGGCCGAAACGAGCTGGACCAGGGAATGGGCCGGATGAACAGTGTCGGTCCGACGGGCTGAGAGGCCGGGATGAACAGTGTCGGTCAGATGGGTCGGATCTGGATCGGATGAACACCGTATAGGGATCAAACTTTGATCGGCTCTTGGGAACTCGTTTCTTATCCGTTTTTCTCGCCGTTTATTGCGTTGGACTCCTGGAAACAAGAGCTACCTCCACGGGTGATCAGAAAACAGTTCTGATCACTTTTACAGAATCTTGAAATTTCGACGTAGTCTTGAAAAATTCGACAGATGGTCCATTTTTCTTCCAAAGCTTAACCTTGTCTCTGATACTAATTTGTTATGCAGAATCGTGGTAAAGCATGAAAGAAAAAACAAGACAACAAATTTAACATGGTTCGGCAAATTGCCTACGTCCACGGGAGACAACAAACTTATATTACTTCACCCTTAGGTGGATCTTACAGATTGGATCTCTTGAATAGATCTCTCAGAATAGATCTCAGGAATAAATTTCAAGAATGAAGTTAGACTCTATTTATAGGAGTATTCAGGGGCATTATCGTAATTATAAATATAATATAATATATTTAATAATTTAATATATCACCCTTTCGGCGCTGAATGCACCGTTTCAGCCGCCCACTTGTCTGCCACAGCCGCAGCCCACTTGTCTGCCACTTTGTCTGCCACAACCGCCACTTGTCTGCCACATGGGGGTGATCCCTACACATAGTTCAAAAAATATAAGCTAATGAGAAGTAGAGATCACCCATAAGTCTAACATCTTTGTTAGGCTTCCCATATTAGTTGAGCTTAGAACTTTCCTCATCCATATATGTAGGTGGCCCTTATCTCCTATATATTTGCTTAAGTTTTTGGAAATATGCTCTACAAATAGGAAGACCCACGCACAGCAGCCTGCTTAGCTAAACTATGATCTAAAAAATCATCTTGTCTTTATCTTGAAGGACAGGTTCAACTACGGCTACATTTCCCCTCCTTTGCAATAATTCTTGAGCCAGCTGCAAAGAATCGGTGAGAACCAATAAAGAAGATACATCACAGTTTGCAGAATGCCTTAAGCCCCATAAAACAGCCCTTGCTTCTTCAACTGTGAGGGATCTTAGTTAGGGGTGTACATGGATTGAGTTGAGTCGGTTTAGGGCCAAAATCTAACCCAATTCAAATAGTTTGAGTTGGTAAATTTTAAACCCAACCCAACCCAATCTATCCTCCAACCCAACTCAACCCAAACAGTTTGAGTTGGGTCGATAGATCGAGTTGAACTTATGCCTAATTTTGGTAACTTTAAATAATAATTCACCAAATAATTGCTACAAAGCAAATTATCACGACCATTTTCTTTTACCCAATATTTACAATACGCTATTACAATAGCTCAGATTGGTGATTATGAAACTCATGCTCATAATGGTGATCCAATTCTCTTGTTGATTTACATCTTTTAGACTTAATATGGACATAATTTTTCATAAGGGCTTACTTTTATATTGTTAAAAAGTGTTAATAGTTAAACATAAAAATTATAATTGAACAGTTGTAAAAACAAACGTAAGAACTGATAAGGTAGAATAAGTAAAAGATACACAAACACACGGTAAAGCCAAAAAAGACACAAAAAAGAAAGAAACAAATTAATTTTAAGTGATTATAATTGTTAAGCTTCGTATTAGTAAGCTCTTTTTTTTTTTTTTTTTTCGGAAAGGATTAAAGCTTTAATCATGAATATCTAACTGTAAAATTTGTGACTTTTAAAACTAATACTACGGTTCGGTTCGGGACGGTTTATTCGATTTTTTATAGGTTGAACTTATGACCCAACCCAAACCGATCGAGTTGAATATTTTAGAACCCAAACCAGCCCAAAAGGTTTGGTTCAGTAGGGTTGACCAGGTGAACACCCCTAATCCCAGTGATCAAACCAGCTTTGCGCCGCCATCCTCACTTGATCACGGTCATCGCGGTAAGACATGGATTTTTAACATTGAAATCATGTTGATATGTTATATGTTGATGTTTAAAGATCCATGAGACATAGTCGTATGAATTATACATATACGTACAAATTTATCACCCTGTGTAATATGCATGTTTATCATAAAAAAATAAATTAAAATATTTTATAAAAACAATACTAATGAAAACATATATATATATAACCAAGTAATTGTTGATTTTTGTTTTCTTTAAACCTTCCAACATTACTATAAATATGTGCACATTAATAAACGTTAGTGGGTCATCAGTAAAAAAAAATTATTACCATCCTTTTAGAAATTACATTAGTATATGTGTAGATGGAAAAGGGAGGAGAGTGTGAAAATCTATTTATTTTTTCCCTTTTTGAGAGGGAATGTATAAATATTATCTGTAGCTAACATGATGTATACATAAATGATTGGAAATGAATTTTATTTATAAACCTCATATAAATAATATTGAGAATCAAGGTAGAGTTTAGTTCAGAGTTGAAATGCTGTACATTCTGACCATTGTAGGAATATGTGATAGGAATTTGAAACTATTATAATGGTATTTTGTTAGATGATTTCACATAATAATTTATAATATATCTGAAATTTGATAGGAATTTCTAACTATTATAATGATATTTTGTTTGATAATTTCACTTGATACTTTGTTATGGTATTTCATGTTGAAAAAAAATCATAATTTATTTGGGGAAAATTCTATAATTAACACATGTTTGGTAGGTAAATTGATGAACTTCTAAGTAGGGTTCAATGAAACAATATACAATGTTATAATATTTCTAATTCATAATTTTTCATATCATTTATCTTAATTGTTTAAGAAAAAAATAAAATAAAATAAAAAATTATGGTGATGTGGGATGGAAAGGGAGCCCACCTACGGTGTTCCATCAACATTGAAATGTGTGTATTTTTTGGCTCAATAATAATATTTTTTTTCACATTTCCACCACGTACCTTTAACACAAATCATTTTTCCATACTTTATATTTATTAATGGAAATCTTTTCGTTGTTGAAGGTTGCAAGAACATTGTTAAAAATTCAAAATCTGTTTTGACTTTAATTTCAGTTGGTGTAATAATATCTAAAATCTCTAATTGATTAATGAAGTTATTATTTCCCTAAAAAATTCTGACTAAAAATTTGACGAACGTCTAAAGTATTTAATAGGTCAAGAAGATATATATTATCCAAATTAAAAAATTGATTATATCCTAAGAATTTGTATTTCATTCCAATACGAAGGTTTTTTTTTATACTTTTCATAGTTGATAGATAATGTTATTTGCTTATTTTTATGCCCATATTTTCAATTTTATATTCCAATATGCTACACGTGAAAATTGGGTTTTTTTTTTTTTTTTTTTTTTTGGAATATAGCAGACTCACTCAACAAAAGGAGGGAAAGGAGATGGTAAGGTTATGTCATCTAGGGTCTCTATGGTTAACCTGACTTTTGGAGATAGGTATTTAACTTCAACTATTTACACATCCACTCTCGATGTGGGACTAACCCACGACTCGAGACAAGGTCTACGACATCAGGGTATTATTTTCTTTGAATAAAACACACTCACGTACACATGGAGGAAGAGGAGACAACGAGATTATGTGATCCTAGAGTCTCTACCAAAAGGGTTAACCTGAATTTTGGAAAAGGAACCTAGTTACTTAACCTCGACTACTTACACACCTACTCCTGATGTGGGACTAACCCACGACTTGACACAAGGTCTACGACATCAGATTATTATTTTCTTTTGAATATAACACACTAAGGCATGCAAGGAAAGAAATGAGACAACGAGGTTATGTAGTGATCCTAGGAGCTCTACCAAAAGGGTTAACCTAATGTCGTAGACCTTGTGTCGAGTGGGTGTGTTAATCTTATATAGCCAAAGCTGAATTAAAATATTTTTATATTCAACCTAATTAAATATTTAATTAGTTCATTAATTTTTAGATATGTCTACTACATTAATATGCACATATCAACAACACCAAAATTTGATTTTACCATTAATTGATTTCAATATGCTTAATCCATAGCCAAGTATATCAAGTATACCATGAAGGATATTATCACCAAGCAACTTCTACATAAGTCTTTTCATATATATTATGGCAAAGGTGTAGTATGTCCTACATGTTTCCCAAGCATAATAGTAAATAAAAAACACTTCTACGTTAAGTCTCAACAGTAAAATTAACTCAAATCATTTACTAGTTTATATGATAAAATAAATATTATTAAAGTATATCCTTAATTACTATTTTTGCAATAGTTAGTTATCATCGGAATTTCTTGTCCACAATATATGTATAATGATTTTTTCTCAACTATAAATTATTAATGGCCTATTTGTTAACTCTATTTAATTTCTATAACTACTTTAAAATCAACTTCTATTTGTAGTAGAGATATAAGCTATATCAGAATAAACCAAGTATATACCATATGTTTTACCTTACTTTTCACCTTTTTATTACTAAAACTAAAATGGTTTAAAAAAAAAAACGATTAAAACTAAAAGAAAAAAAGAATATAGCTAACAAAAGAGATTTCAAAAAAAATCACATCAGGAGAAAATAGAGTACCCCTGACTGCAATGGTCCAAGTAAGGTGACTAGACAAGATAGGCTATTATTGGTGAAATTTTGAAGTGAAAGGGTCACCAAGAGTTTAGTTTTTGGACAGCATGCAAGGTTGTTTTGTACAGTAGCTCATGAAGCTGAGCAAGATTGCTATAGGATGATGTAAATAATCTAATGAATTTGAATCACAAATCTTTCCCTCTTAATAACCACCTCAACTTAATTCCTTCTTTTGATAACCCTTGCTGACCAATCCACAACTTGTATTTTGAATGGAAGGAGTTTTTTTATTGTGAAATAGGGGAAGTTTCTAGTTTGGAAAGCTATATATATATATGCCCTTTTCTTTTGTATTCCTAAAACATAAATAAATGCAAAAGTTTGCCAATTCTAAAATAACCCTTCAATATCTTTTTTATAATTTATATATAAAGGTAATAAAAATTTAGGTTGATTATAATTTAATTTTAGGCTCCAATTAATTTAATTAAAAAAAATAATATGAATATACAACATATGTCTAATTAATAAATAGAGCTAGGGTGGCATTTGAACCTAGGACCACAAGCCTTATTGCTATAATTGAAACAAAGTATCATTAATCTTGATCAAGAAATAGTGATGATGGTCAAGATGTCTCTCTTGATGAAGGACTCTAGATCATTGTTAAACATGAGTAGTACTAGTAGTGTAATTATCTTACTACCAAAACACCCTATTCTTCCCCTCAAAAATAATCTTCCCTTTCTTTTCATTAAAATTAAAATTGCAAATATCTTAGACAAAGTTGGCGACGAGGTAGAAAACGAAGGGCTAAGAAAAGACTGCAATGTTAAAGCAAACGGCCATCACACATTTAATGGGTTCAGCCCCTAAGATGAGATAAGATTAATGAGCTCTTGACAAGTGTCACACCGAGAATGGTGCCTAACGATAATACAAGATAAAATAAAATAAAAATTCCTTTTGATCCAACGGCCAAAACACCCTCCAAGCTCTACAGCATGAATCTCAAGCCATTGGATCAATAGAATTTAGCTAATGATGAGATTTAGAGTTTCAGAAGTTTTATATATAGGATGAGATAGTAGAGCAAGGCCTCTTAAGTAAGACTAAGAAGAGGTAGAGAGAAGTGAAGGAGCAAAAATGGCTTCATCAATGATCTCAACAGCAGCTGTTGCTTCAGTGAGCCGTGCTCCTCAGGCTCAAGCCAGCATGGTTGCACCCTTCACTGGCCTTAAATCTGCTGCTGCTTTCCCTGTGACCCGCAAGCCCACTAATGACATCACTTCCACTGCTAGCAATGGTGGCAGAGTTCAATGCATGAAGGTAATCACAACATAATCAAACAACAAGAAGAAGATCTAGAAGTAGGGTTTTTAAATTTATATTTTGAATTTTGGCAATTGATTTGATGATTTTATTGTAATGTGGATGGATTAATTGCAGGTGTGGCCACCACTAGGGTTGAAGAAGTTTGAGACTCTATCTTACCTCCCAACACTCACTAGGGAGCAATTGGCTAAGGAAATTGACTACCTTATCCGCAGCAATTGGATTCCCTGCTTGGAATTCAGCTTGGTAATTAATAATTAACTCATTATTTTTAATCCTTCCGTTTTCAAGGTAAGCCTGCTTAAATCATCTCGTAATAACATGAGCCTCCGTGCACCAGGTACAAAATTCTTTATTATATTTTTAAGAAAAATGACAAAGGAACTCATTTGATAAAATTTGCTGATGTATTTGAATCATTAGAGTTTCGTATATCAGGTGACTTAAAGATAATTTATAGGACTCAAGGCACATGAGTACACCTAATACTACTTTTTTTTTTTTTTTTGTTATACAAGAGTACCTAACTAATTTCTTAAGGCACGTATACTAATTATACTAAAAAAAAAAATTATAATTAATTGTATAGTTTAAATGTGATATTTTTTATGTATAGTTTTTTGGTTGATGGGGGGGGGGGGGGCTTGTGCAGGAAGGATACATAACCCGTGACTACCACAGGTCACCAGGGTACTACGACGGGAGGTACTGGACCATGTGGAAGCTGCCCATGTATGGTTGCACCGACTCTGCATCTGTACTAAATGAGGTTGAAGAATGCAAGAAGGAATACCCAGAAGCATTCGTTCGGATCATTGGGTTCGACAACAAGCGTCAAGTGCAATGCATCAGTTTCATGGCCTTCAAGCCACCTGGCAAATGAGTTTGATCAGCTCAATCTCGACCATCCAATGATCTGATGATCATATCAGAATCATCTTCTTTTAAGTTTCATCAATGTGTTTAGGTCTTTGTTTGTTTCGGTTTTGGGGAATATTTCTTGTTTTAATGTTTCTTTCCAACGGATCTCCAACTTAACTGCAAATGGGTGAGACTATGGATATTATATGGAAATTTGTAGATGTTTTGTTGGTGATGAACAATTAATTAAGAGTTCTATCATTATGAATAAATTATTTCCATGCATGTGTTATTATATAATTTTGTTTTCTTTTTTAATTTTTCTTTCTTCATTAATGTTTATTAAAAATTATTGGGTATATTAATGAAATATGGTGATAATTATGGTTGTTGTTGATGCATGATGAAGATAATGTTAGTCATGGCTTGGTGAAGGGGGAATCACTTGTTTTGCTTACTGCATTTTGGATAAAGAGATAAGATTTATATGGTTGTGGTAGCTTTTCTGCCTCTTTCAGAATATAACATCCCACCCACCATGCCCCCACCAGCAGCTATACATAACATCAAGATACTAAATGAAACCCAATTTATTGGTTAATCCTTTTCCTTATTTGTTTTATTTCAGATATTAACATTATTAAGTTTCAAATCTTAAATAATAATGCTAATGTGTGACAATATTAATTCGAAAGAAAATAATATTAATGTATAAAAGAGTAATATTGGAAGGTTAATAAAAATGACATAAGTATTAATTTAAACATTTTAATTATAGTAATATAGTATGATGGACGCAAGGTGCATATATAACATGTATTTGCGTACATAATATCAATAAGAGTTGTGCTACATTGATAATTATATATAACTGACATATACAAAATGTTTCTATCAACTTAAGTTATAGATGTAAATATCACTTTAACATTTTCCAATTAACAATAAAAGCAGAGAAAGGAATATGCAACAATGCTAAAGTTTTACTTTAAAAAACTTTAATACTAGCGTGGAGGGCACAAAATTAGGCTTTTAATGAGCCGACTTTACCTCAACATACATTAGTTAGGTTTCAATGAGACCATAGTAACTCTACCTAAATATGTATATGAACAATCGGCTATGATATTAAGCATGCTTAGATCTCAAGTAGTATATATATTATTTTCACTTAACCACCTCTAAGCCCACTCCTGTGTAGTGTAAGGTTTTATTGCAAAAGTCCTCATATTAATTGGAGAAGATCCACACTTGATGAACTATTTTCTTCTCAATTAGAGACTATTCTTTTGGTCCATATACACGTCCAACATCACTTTATCATACATCATATTCACTACAACAAAAGAGGGATTTAGCTACAAAATTTTTAACTATGAAATAGATTTTGTAGCTAAAAACATATTTAGCTATGAAATTTAGGTTTCATAGCTATTGATTATAACTCTTTAGATATGAAACAAATTTTGTAGCAAAAATTTACATTTAGCTATGAAAACTAGAAAGCCTAGCTATTTCCAATAGACTTTTTAGGCACAACATTGATTTTGTAGCTAAATCACACCTTTAGCGACAAAATTTACATTTCATAGCTCTAAGTTACAGGTACTTTGGCTACAACATTGATTTGGCAACTACTAAATATGTTTAGCTATGAAATTTAGATTTTGTAGCTATAAGTTATGGGCTAATTGTGGGTAGTGCACAGATTTAGCTACAAAATCTAAATGTCATAGCTATTACTCTTGGATTCTTTAGTAAGGAAAACTAATTTCATAGCTAAAATACACATTTAGCTACAAAATCTAGGTGTTATAGCTATTACCCATTTTTCAGCTACGAAAATGATTTCATATCTAATTTGGTTTTGAAGAAGTAAAAGAAGGAAAACAAAAAACCTCCAGAGGTCTCTTCATAGTCCGAAACCTTGGAAGAAAATCGTCTGGAGCCCAAAACCGTTGAAGAAAAGGAGATTGAAGGATGAATTTTCAGATCTAAAAGTTCGTCGTTCGCCGTTCATCAATCTCCAACGCATTCCACCTCTGCATTTTATCATCTCGGGCGATTTAGTTCGCCTTTGGATCTCCGACGCTTACCGATAATCTCTGTCTCCCTCTTCGCAGATCTTCTTCTTCTTCTTGGTTGCCTCAATGGATTTATTTCTTCTAATTTGTTTCGTTGTTCATGTTCTTATTCTTCTTCTAAGTTGCTTCAACGAAGAAGGTGTTTCTTTCTTCTTCTTTTTTCCCTATTTTACTTCTTCTAAATTGTTGTGTTTTTGGTTCTTTTAATTTCTTGTGACGATTCTTGTCTTTGGTTCTTACAATTTTTCTTTTTTCTTCTAATTTCACTTTATTGTTGTAGATTGTAGGTCAAGACTCTTATTAGGTTTTGTTGCTGCTCTTTAGAAAGGTATATATTGTTCAATCTAGCTTTAAATTTTCTGTAAATTTTGCTTCTTTGGAAAGGTAAATATACTGGCACTTAACTCAAATGCACTCGACCCCTCTACTCTATTAAATTATTGTAATATGTTCTGCAATGAATTTCTATTGCCTGTTACATAGTTAATGACAATTTGTTTTTCAAGACTAATTAGGTGTTTAGGATTAGCATGATTATTTATGTAAAATTTTGAAAGTGGATTATACATTTGTATGAATCATTGAGTTTTTACAAGGCAAAAAATATGATTTAGAGTTGTTTGTTAAATTGCCTGCAAGAAAAAGTGGGTTTACTCTGAGGAGAGAAATTGAAAAGGGTAAATTGTGGGCATGAGGAAGTTAAGATAGCACAAATAGGGCATTGTGTGGATCATGTGCAAAGTTTGCCATCCTTTGCCACTTGCTTCCACCACAACACATCTTTAGTACCACCTAGGTACGTATGTGGTTTATGATTCATAGAATAGTTAGAAGCAATGCTCACTATTCATTATATTTCTCTAGAGAGGGACGTACAATAAGAACCCGGCCACTCCTGGGGTGGGACATCTGTACGTGAATTCAGAGCGTCGTTCCTGAGGAGGGACGTACAATGAGAACCCGGCTACTCCTAAAAAAGGACATCTGTACGTGAACTCAGGCGACGTACAATCATGGAACCAATACGAGACAGTGTCATGACATACATGTTGTATTGATTATGATGCTCTGATGTGTATTTATGATATTTGATTATGAAGTTTGTTTTATTAATTGTTATATTCACGAACTATTTTATCCACTGAGCGTGTAGCTCACCCCATTGTTATCCAATTTTTCACAGGAGATTAGGGTGGATTGGGTGCAGGTTTTTGGGCCCACATTTTGTACTATTTGTATTATTCATTGGGAATTTTGGGAGGATGTTCCCTTAACTATTTCATGTACAAATATATTCTGAAATTAATGAAATCAGACTTGTACTTAATCGTGTTTTTGCGCACTCGGTTATTGTTATAATGCATTCACGCCCCCATCCGTGAGTGTCCCGCCAGTTTAGGAGCGTCTGGGCGGGGTGTGACATTTAATGGTATCATAGCGTAAGGTCTACGGCTCGTCCAAGTCCACCAAATTAGGGGAAGAAAATTTTTATCAGAGATATATATCTTTAGAACTATATATATATATATATATGAATTATATATTGTTGAGGTTTATATTAAATATATATCTGGAAAACTATATAATTTTTATATAGTTCAGATCAAATATATATATAGTTATGATTTATGAAAACTATATATATGGTTATGATTAAATACATATATATATATATATATATATATATATATATATATCATGTTGCTAATGAAAAATTTGGATTAAATGATGGCATAAACATCAAGAGAAAAATAGAAAATATTGTCCAACGGAACAACTTCCAGTAGTCGGGATATATTTTGTGTGTTTCACAAGTTTATTTTCCTTTCAGCAAGATAATGGCCTCAAGTGAAGGAACGACTTCCAGTAGTCGGGAACCAATTCCCATCAGACTTACGGAACTGTTCGACATGGAGGTTATGACTATGAGGAGTATCGACAATAGAGATCTCTCCCTCTATCCGATCCTTCACGAAAAACTCGCAAGGTTGAGGCGGTTGAACATAACAGAAGTTGAGGGTTACGTCTCCTTCAACTTGGTGAAGTCGTTCTACAAAGCCATGATTTGCGTAGGACTTCAAGAAGATGAGATCAGCCCTATCTTGGAGACGACGGTCAGGGGAACAAAGATTTCTTTCAATATCGAAATTATTTCGCGACTTATGGAGATCCCGATTAGAGATAGAATCATTGATCCACACGAACCTCAAACAGTTGCAGAGATTACTGAGTCCAAGGAACAGTTGTTCAATTCCCTCGCCAAAAATCCGTACACCCAATTGATGTATGCCCACCTCCCAAACAATCTCCTTAAACCACCTCTTGTCGGCCTTGGGAAGATAGTTTTCAGCAACATCTTGCCGGAAAAGGTAACTAGAGGTGCTATGTCAAGGGCTCAACTTCTTGTGCTATACTGCATAGAGAAGAAAGATAAGGTCTCCCTACCTCACATAATTATCTAGCAAATGTTGCGGGTGATTCAAAACCCTTCAAGGAAGGAGCTCGTCGGCTACGGAGTCTTGATCATGAGGATGCTATACGAAACAAACATCAACACTTTTGATGAGTATTCGAACCAGATCACTGATGCAGTTACAACATCCTCTATCTTCAAGACGTTCGTCACAAGTGGAGGGGTGATTGATGAGGAAGTATTCGACCAAACTTAAGAGAAAATGGCGAAAGAATTAGAGACAAAAATGGACGTTGTCAACGAAAAAGTCGGTGCAAGATTCCTGTTAGGGAGGCACCAAATAGTGAGCCAAACCAGAACCCTACGACAAACCCAGTCCTGAATAACGATCAACCCCATCATTTATTTTCGGAGGATGATCTTTTTGGCAACCTAAATCAACCTCAACCAAATCAGGATGGACAGAGAGTTCCAGCAAATCCACCTTCCTGGAACATACCAACTCAAGGCAATACTGCGTACCAAAGGTTTCCAACTCCTGAGGTACCGTATCGGCCAGTTTTACAAGTTCCTGTGAACCAACAACATCAGAATTGTGTAGCACCAACTTTTGAAAGACAGGATATCCCAATGAGTCCATTGTTTCAAGACTTTTCGACTCAAGCATATCCAAAAGTCCAAGGGGTTCCAATTAGGGAATCCTTGTACAATCAAAACAACTATCCTTCACCTATGAGTCAACCATACGGCCAATACTTTTCACCAATGCCTACGGCCTACCCTCTACCTTTGGGATAGTCGACCTACCAACTATCGATGGGGCAATCGACTAACCCATTCGAACAGTTAAATGTGATTGTATCTAGTATTGTTCGGATGGAGGAAACTCAAAATGTTTTGTTAACAAGTATGCAAAACATCAAAGAACAGCGAGCAACTTCTCAACTTTCTTCTAGTAGTCTTTCTGAACCTAGCAGGAGGTCTAAAATGAGCGGTAGTAAGTAGAAAATCAGGAATAATTATTGGCATTGTAAATTTTTTTATATATGAATGAAAATGTTTTGTTTAAGACTATCTTTGGTGGGCTGACTTACAACCATTCTTTCTTTTGTTTCACTAACTTTGGAGTGGTATGTGACATAACAAAATTGGAGGATACTAAATAAAATGTGGAAGTAAGAAAACCCACGACCTTGTGTGAAAAGAAAAATTTGGAAAAAGTTGTATTACTAACATTTTCACTAAGTTTACATGGTATGGGACGAGTAAACTTGGACGATATTATTAGTGAATTCCTCTTCAGCCGATGTTATATAGAGACCGTGTTCATACAACTTAACTTGGTTGACACCCTCATTACCAAATTCATGTGGTATAGGACACACAAATTTGGATAATAGTCGAAAAGACTAAGCGAAAGAGTTTGAATACATAAGATTGTGATAAAACGTTAGATCAGGATATTTACCGAGGAAAATCTTAGAATTTTAATGACTCGTATGGATTTTCAATGAAATATATATGTATGTTCACAAAAACCAGAACCAAAACATTTAAAATATTTGCAAAGTTTCATACTTATTATATAAACATTCTAACATTGTTTTACACCATGGCCAAACATACGAGGCACATAAAATTCTTTGATTCCTCAACAAAAACCTTACACTATACTTAGAAAAATAGATGATTTTTTATATTGCAGTACTCTCGAACTTGTTGCTGAGAATATCATAATATTATACTTGGCTACAGTTCTTAAAATCATGATTTTATTTTCTTTTTTCCAGTGAGAAAATGCAAACCAAGAAGAGAGGAAGACCACGCACTGTCCGTCCAGCAGAGGAGGCACCTCTTGAGATTCAGAACCAGGAACTGCCACCTCCGACAACAGTGCAGGCCACACCCTATACTGCCACTACGTCTGGGCAAGCAGTGCCACCCTAGCCCACGTCCTTTGCCATGCCTTCGAGTATGAAAGTCTTTTTTGTCGGATTTATCGAGGCGATAAAAGTAACTGTTAAGACGACCATTCATGAGACCGCGGCCAATCAAGTTGTCACTGTTGAGGCACCTGTTAGATCTGGGTCGGAGACTCAAACCGACCATGTAACACCCCATTTAAATACATATGTTAACGTACACGTATAACGAGATGTATACTACACGTATTTTGTATGTAAGCGTACTATACGCTTAAGAATATACGTATTTGATACGTATGAGCCAAATATACGTGTGTGTGATTGAGTGTACGAAGAAGAACGAATAAAAAGAGAAAGGATGAATAGTAAATTACTGTTTATCAAATAGTGAATGCATAGTACTAAAAAATACTGTTTACTTAGTGTGTACTGTTCATTGTGAACAGTATTCATATTATAAAAAAATAAAAAAAAAACTTATCTCACCGACGTTTCCAGAGAGAGGGAAAGAGAAGACGCAGAGAGGAGAAGAGGAGAAGAGAAGAAGAAAAAGAGGAACGCGTGATTTTGCGTCAAATTCGGCCTCGTGGTAAGTAATTTTCACTCTCTTTCTTCGTGAAATTACTATCTAAGCTAGCGGTAACCGTTCTAGCGGCCTAATTTTGACTGTAGGAGCCGTTTTACGACATTTTGACAAATTGGGGTTTTGACCCCAATGTGAATGAGAAATTCGCTAGGAAGATAGAAAAACACTTCCTGGACCGTCGGGACTCCGAATCTGTGGTTAGATTCGATTTCATGTGTTTTGGAGACCGTTTGACAATTTTAATACAATTTACATCTTTCGGATGAATAGTGATGAATAGTGTCGGATGAATAGTGATGAATAGTGTCGGATGAATAGTGTCGGATGAATAATGAATAGTGAATAGTGAATAGTGAATAGTGAATAGTGAATAGTGCACAGTGCACAGTGCACAGTGAATAGTACAGTGCACTGTGTTTTGGAGACCGTTTGACAATTTTAATACAATTTACATCTTTCGGATGAATAGTGATGAATAGTGTCGGATGAATAGTAATGAATAGTGTCGGATGAATAGTGTCGGATGAATAGTGATGAATAGTGAATAGTGAATAGTGAATAGTGAATAGTGCACAGTGCACAGTGCACAGTGAATAGTGCACAGTGCACAGTGCACAGTGAATAGTGTACAGTGAATAGTGAATAGTGCACAGTGTACAGTGAATAGTGCACAATGAATAGTGATATAGTGAGTGATGTGAAGAGTACTGTGCACAGTGATGTGACCAGTGATGTGAATCCAATGAAACCCCGGTTTGAGATCATAAAATCGTGAAGAACTACATTCCGGACGTAACATGATATTGGATATGATTTGATCATTTTAGTAACTAAGTATATGGTGTCGTGAAAATATAATTTGGACATCTATTTTCACTGTTATTTCTTGTGGACAAGAAATATCTAGAGTGACCACAGAAACGAGATAATATTGCTTATGAGTCCTAAATGGATTTATTATTCGTGAGAAATAATAGATGTAAATACATATGAAGACATGCAATTGAATTATGGAGTGATTGTCACAGGTTAAATTAGTTGGATTTAACTTGGAGCTGGACTCGAAAGCGACAATAATTAAGTTGAAGTGGAACGTGTTGTACTGTGAGTATAGTTTCCTTGATTTGGTTCTTGTATGACATTATATATATACAAAATGTTTGATTGTATGCATGTGATATTTATATATAATGCATTGAGTTTTATGGATCATGCAAACTGATTTTAGAAATTGGAGTTTGTCATGATGAGGCTTTGCGATTCCTCATCGTCATTTCGTTAGGAATTAGACCCGGATGAGGTTTTGCGAGTCCTCATTGTCAGTAGGTCTGTCCTAACAAGGATTGCGATCCTTGAAATGACTGTAAATTGGGTAATAAGAAGCTGTGTCTACCTTGTACGGCCATACAAGGGATAGACCCGCTCTCTTGCCTTGCGGAGGAGGGAGATTGTGCATTGTGGTATTGAAAATCATGAAATTTATGATGTTGACATGTACAATATATTCTTTGAATGATGCATGTGTTGAAGTAATGATTTTAAATGTCATCTTTCTCTAAATGTATATAATTGTCATTTCAAGAACTATATTCACTGAGCTGTTGTTTGCTCACCCCATTTCCTCCAATATTTCAGGTAGTGAGTCGAAGGGAAAAGGAAAAATCCGTGAGTGATATTCACGTGAACCTTCGTCTGGTACGTGTACGTATACATGGAGGAAATAGATCATATTTTTATTATTTTGATATGTATAATTATCACACAATATATATATGTAATATTACCTAGATGGGTTGTGTGGTAATACTATCTGATGAAATGAGATGATCATAGATATTATCAGGTGAGACTTCAATTTATGAAATGAATGTAATGAAGATAGAGATCTAAAAAAATTACTGTAACTTTTGGGTATTATTGTGAGAGTACGAGAAGGCTTACAGTGTATTGTATACTGTATACGGGTATGTACAGTGTATAGTACATTGTGCCGGTCATGACGTCAGCCTACGTCAGGGGCGTCGTGACAGACCAGATTACGAAGTATAAGAGGCTACAACCTCTTACTTTTGCTGGCACCATTGAAGCGGAGGAGGCGCATAAATGGCTGAATAAGTTGAATAAGGCTTTCGATGCTATGAGAGTCGATGAGGCTCGAAAGATTCTACTTGATTCTTACCAACTTATTGGTGGAGCAAATACATGGTGGATACCTATGAAGGAGGACCCAAGGGTTAACACCACGGATATGACTTGGCAGCAGTTCAAGTCATTGTTTATTGATGAGTACTTCCCCGGCGCTGTGAAAAGGCAAAAGAGCCAGGAGTTTGCCAAGCTATACCAAAGCCGCAAGATAGTCAGGAAGTATGCTATCAAGTTTAAAGAATTATCGGTCTACTCTTTCTCCACCATCTCAACGGAGCAAGATAAGACTGAGAAATTCTACGATGACCTTTGTCCTGACATTCGACAAGCCTTGTCGATCTTGGATCTCAAGATTTACAGGGAGGTCATTGACAAAGCTATGAGCTTTGAGCAGGAAAAGATTGTGCAGGAGCAGAGATTGAATAGGGGAATTTTTTTTCCCAACAGGGCTCACAGCACGACAATAAGAAGAAGCCCTATTATAATAAAAACCCAGCCCTCCCAGCCCCTATTCAGAAGAATGAGGCCACGACACTTGCGGCTGAACCGTCTAACCCTGACCACCAGGGTTTTCGTAATCATGGTCGAGGAGGCCGTAATGGCAGGGGTGGTGGTCAGCACCACAATCAACATGGCCAACAGAACCATCAGCAATAGAGGTTGACGTATTTCAATTATGACCAACAGGGTCATGTAAGAAATGCATGCTCCCACCTTCAGCAACCTGCTCCTGTTGTTCTAGTTTAACAAGCCCCACCTGCTGCTAATGCCCAACTCAGGCAGAACCAGTAGAACCAGGGGAACCGGAACCAGGGCAGAGCGTTTGCCGTCGCTGAACAACCCCTCTCAGACAACAATGTAGTTGAAGGTACATTTTTCTTGTTCAATACAATGGTGCATGTCTTGTTCAATTCGGGTGCTATACATTCCTTTATATCTTCTACATTGGTAAGACATTTAGGATTGCATCCTGAACCCATAGACATCACAATCCATGTCACATCACCTTTAGGATCTGGTACTCACGTGAATATGCAGTGTTCTCGATTTGAGCTTCGAATGTCAGAACAAATAATATATGCAGATCTTTTTGTGATGGACATTGAAGACTTCGACATCATCCTCGGCATGGACTGACTTGCACCACTGAATGCAAAGATCGATTGTATGAAGAAGCAAGTTCAGTTAACCTTGCCCACGGAAGAGTTTGTCAAGATTCAAGAAACGAGGAAATGGATACACAACTCGACTGTTGTACTTCTCAAGGCACAACTTCGAGCTCTATCCCTTGGTGATGACAATGAATCACCAGCACTGTACCCTCTCGAAGTACACGATGTCTTAGTAATATCTGAATTCCCAACAGTTTTTCTAAATGACCTTCCTGGTCTACCTCCGGTTAGGGAATTCTATTTTGATATCAACGTCATACATGGGACAGGGCCTATCTCAATTCCACCATACAGAATGTCCAATGTCGAATTGGACAAACAACTGAAGGAATTGGAGAGTAATGGCTTTATCAGGAAAAGTTCATCACCCTGGGGCGCTCCAGTTCTGTTTGTTCACAAAAAGGATGGTTCGTTACGATTTTGCATTGACTATCGCAAGTTGAATAACGTCACCATTAAGAACATATGCCCATTGCCTAGGATCGATGACTTGTTCGACCAACTTAAAGATGCCAAGTACTTATCTAAGATTGATTTACGATCCGGTTATCAACAACTCCGAATCAGAACGATATTGAGGTCCGGAAAGAAGTGCTCAGTGAGATGTACTGTTTGAGGTTCTGTCACGACATCCCTGACGTAAGATGACGTCATGACCGACACTGTGTACCATACACTGTACATACCCATATACAGTATATAATACACTGTCAGCCTTCACGTACTCTCACAAAACTCCCAAAAATGTACAGAATTTATTTTTATTTTTTTTAGATATACCACACATCAAATCAAATCAAATATATATAGATGATCATTCCACTCACATTTATTCCATTCATTCCACAAATTAAATTCTCACTTGATAAATATCTATGATCATCTCATTCCGTCATCCAAAGCATTATATAATCTTACCACATAACCCATCTAGGTGATATTACATATATATAGTGTGTGATAATTATACATATCAAAATAACAAAAGCTATTTCCTCCAAGCATTATACACGTACCAGACAAGTTCCTTTTCCCTTCGAATCAATACCTGAAATATTGGAGGAAATAGGGTGAGCAAACAACAACTCAGTGAATATAGTTCTTGAGATGGCAATTATATACATTTAGAGAACTATGACATTTAAAATCATTTCAAACACTTATTAAACACATGCATCATTCAACGAATATATTATACATGTCAACAACATAAATTGCATGCTTTTCAATAACACAATGCACAATCTCCCTCCTCCGCAAGGCAAGAGAGCGGGTCTAACCCTTGTATGGCCGTTACAAGGTAGCCACAACCTCTCATTACCTAATTCACAGTCATTTCAAGGATCTCAACCCTTGTTAGGACAGACCTACTGACAATGAGGACTCGCAAAACCTCATCTGGGTCTAATTCCTAACGAAATGACAATGAGGAATCGCAAAGCCTCATCATTACAAACTCCAATTGCTAAAATCAGTTTGCATGATCCATAAAACTCAATGCATTATATATAAATATAACATGCATACAATCAAACATTTTATATGCGTACAATGCCATACAAGAACCAAATCAAGAAAACTATACTCACAGTACAACACGTTCAACTTAAACCTAATCATCGTCGCTTTCGAGTCCAGCTCCAAGTTAAATCCAACTAATTTAACTTGTCACAATCACTCCATAATTCAATTTCATGGTTAATTTCTCAACTCACTTCAAAACACGAATAATAAATCCATTTAGAACTCATAAGCCATTGAAGAACCTACTAAATCGTTTCTGTGGTCAATCTAGATATTTCCATAAGAAAGAATAGTGAAAATAGATGACCAAATCATCTTTTCACGACACCATCTACTTAGTTACTAAAACGATCAAAGCATATCCAAATATCATGTTCTAACGTCCGGAATGCAGTTCTTCACGATTCTATAAACTCAAACCGGGGTTTCATTGGGTTCACATCACTGGTCACATCACTAAGCACAGTACTATTCACATCACTGATCAATGTTAACTATTCACTGTGCGCTATGCACTATTCACTATTTACTATTCACTGTGACTATGCACTATTCACTGTTCACTATGCACTATCCAATGTTCACTGTTCACTATTTACTATTCATCCGAAAAGATGTAAATTGTATTAAAATTGTCAAACGGTCTCCAAAACGCATGAAATCAAATCTAACCACAGATTCGGAGTCCCGACAGTCCAGGGAGTGTTTTTCTACCTTCCTAGCGGGTTTTCATTCACGTTGGGGTCAAAACCCCAATATGTCAAAATACTGCAAAACGGATCCCACAGTAAAAATTATTCCGCTATAAAGTTTACATATAGCTTAAATATCAATTTTACGAAGGAAGAGAGTGAAAATCATTTACCGCAATTCCGGATTTCGCGCGAAGTTCGCGTTCTCCCTTCGTTCTTCTTTTCCCTTCTCTTTGTCTGCTCGTTCTTCTTTCTGCAGCAACTTCTCTTTCCTTCAACCCCTTTCTATTATTCTTTTTGTTTACCGTGTGAGAGAGAAAAAGGTGAGAGAATGGAGAATGACGTGAGAGAATGAAATAGTATAATACTATATCATCTTATCCTTCCTCGTTTACACGTTGGAAACAGATAGTCAAATATAAAGATCTTTATTTTTTATTTTTATTTTTTTTTATTCAACGTTGAGAGAGATTTTTGAGAGATTATAAAAAACAATGATCCAACGCTCCTCATCTCAATAGTTAACTAACTCTCCCCATCAAATTTCATTTTCATTCATTCAATCATACTATTCATTAATTCATTAAATCATACTCCAATCCACATATTTAATTAACGAACCCCATAAATTAATCAATTTTATTTATTTGCTCATATTCCTT
The DNA here is from genome assembly GCA_035771175.1 of Paratinospora sagittata. Classification (NCBI taxonomy): domain Eukaryota; kingdom Viridiplantae; phylum Streptophyta; class Magnoliopsida; order Ranunculales; family Menispermaceae; genus Paratinospora; species Paratinospora sagittata. Next base: position 6,314,523 of record CM069605.1, read on the forward strand.
AAATATAGCATGTATTTCATACACGTGTATATTTAACTCATACACGTGTATTCTCAGGCGTATATTTAGCTCATACGTATAAACTACATGTATTATACATCTCGATATACGTATACGTTAACGTATGTATTTAATTAAATTTACGGGGTGTTACAGGTTCGCTTTGCATCCTGGGGGTGACAAGATGTACAAGGATGTCAAGAGACAATTCTGGTTTTCTGAAATGAAGAAGGCGATTGCATACTTTGTTGCTCGATGTCTCATTTGCCAGCAAGTTTAGGCAGAACATAGACTTCCCTCTGGACTTCTCCAGCCTTTACCTATAGGAGAATGGAAGTGGGAGAACATCGCAATGGATTTTGTTATGGCCTTGCCTTGAAATACTAAATGACAAGATGTTATATGAGTTATCATTGACAAACTTACAAAGTCTGCACACTTTTTACAGATAAAGTTCACGGATAATCCCGCCAAGCTTGTCGAACTGTATGAAAGAGAGATCGTGTACCTCCATGGAATACCACTTATGATCGTCTCTGATCGAAACCCTCGATTCACATCAAAGTTTTGGCAAAGCTTACAGAGTAGAATAGGCTCCAGAATCACCATAAGCACAACTTTTCACCCTTAGACTAATGGGCAGTCAGAGCGTCTGATCCAAATCTTGGAGGATATATTACGGTGCTGCATTTTGGACTTTCATGACGAATGGGCAAAACACTTACATTTGGCAGAGTTTGCATACACCAACAGCTACCAAACTAGTATTGGCATAGCACCATATGAGGCTCTCTATGGTCACCCTTGCAGATCTCCAGTATGTTGGTTAGATATGGCAAATCAACTGCAATTGGGGCCTCAACTAGTTCAAGAGACTTCTGAGAAGATCACACTAGTAAAAGAGAGATTTCGTGTTGCACAAAGTCGGCAAAAGAGCTATATGCTGACAAACGAAGATAACATCTAGAATTTGATAAGGGGGACTTGGTTTTTCTAAAGGTGTCAAACATTTTGGGATCAAAGGAAAGCTCTCCCCATGGTATATCGGTCCATTTCAGATCATTAAACGTATTGGCAAACTAGTTTATCGTCTATCCTTTCCATCGTCCATGTCTAAGGTTCATGACGTCTTTTACGTATCTATGGTTCGAAAGTATCGTCCTGATCTATTGCATATCATCCCTCTAGTCGAGGTTCGGGTTGAAGAAGGAAACAAGTATCAGGAGAGAGCGATACAAATTTTGAATAGAAAAACTCAAGAACCAAGGCGACGTAGCATACCACTTGTGAAAGTGCTCTAGGATCACCACGGAGTTGAGGAAGCAACATGGGAACTAGAAGCAACAATTAAACATAAATTGATGATATGATACATAGTACTATTTCACTTATCAATAAAATGATGGAACTTTGTTTACAAATATCTTAATACATCGTTTCGCTTAAATAACTATGGAGATGTCTGAAAATAGTACCGATGGAGGTAGTGATGCACACCCGCAATTGCCTCTTAGGCAACCTGTGGCTACTCCTTTAGGATCTGAGTCAAGTCACAACAACTTTGCATCACCAACTCCATCGCCCCACAGACAGCAATCCGTATCGCCAAAGTGTCAATGACTTTTTGGTAATAGTTTTGCCCGACACAATCCCGTGCCCTCATCTTGGCAAGATCTTTTACCAAAATTGTCAGGCGGCTGGATTCAAGCAACAACATGAAAAAACATCCCACCGCTCTACCTACCTCCCCTTAAATGATGCAACCAGCAGAGCCCTACACGACCATCTGTTAGGCAAAGGTCGGAACCTTCTGAGGACGAATCCGACTCCATTTGCTCATTGTGGTTTCATGATGTTGAGGATTCCACTGGCCACAATGTTATTCAGGGACCTTACAGGCACTACCCTGAGCTAGCAAACGATGACGACGGCGGTGAATCTCACGCTGATAGCAATCATTACTACTTGGACTGATTTCGAGGGCGAAATCCTTTTAAGGAGGGGTAGAGTGTAATACCCTAGGTTTGCACACAAAAAGAAAATTGAACTTTGGGCAAGGTGCTCGAACGTTCAAGCGCATGCCCGAACCTTCAGGTGAGCGCCCAAATCTTCGGGCACCTTTTTTTTTTCTATTTAAGGAACCCTCCCCTTCTCATTTCTCACACCAAAATCACTTCTCCTTGTGATTTTTCTTCTCTCTCTCTCACTCATATTGAGTTTTTCTCTTATCTTTTGAGACTCTCTTTTCGAGACTCTATTCGTGGTGCAACGCGGTTCCGCTCGAGGGAAGGGGTCGGTTCGAGAAAGGAGTTTTTATCTAAAGGTGGGAAACAAACATAGGTTTGCGTGTCTTATAACTTTTATTAAAGTTTACATTCATTATCATTATGTCTACTATTTATTTACACTGCATTATTGCGTATAATGTTTATACTTGTCATACTTATGTCTGTATATTTGGAGTTCATGTATTACACTGTTGTTATGCCGGATTAGTGGTCAATCTGGCTCAACCAGACTTAGTCTTGTCCTCAGTAACTTTAAATAGTGAACGGGAGGCAGTGTACTGCTCTAGACAATTGGCATTTAAGTCGACCTCGTATCTCACCTGTCGCGACCCCTTCCCGGGTGACGTCACGACCGGCACAGTAACCCAGAGCATGTCACAACCCCACACACCTGAGACACTGATAAGCCTATACTCGGAAGGTTTCATACGAACCAAAGACATAATCTGTATATGATTAGGATAGTTGAATTTAATAACGATATACCGCATCTTCATCTAGACTATGAGGTCATCGACCCAATCCACAAGATTCGACTATCCTTACTATAAACACGGAACTTCAAAATGTTATTTTATTATTATTCCATTTATCATATACAGATCAAAAGTTTATCACGAACTATATGTGATATATATCATAGTATCTGTGATAATTATATATATACTAACATAAGTTCAAACACAAATATCTTCTCCTATTTTCCTTATGTACAAATCAAAACTCACATCTAAAAGAAGTAAGGCAGGCTACACCAACTCTAAGCCTTGCCCTTTCCTTTACGATTTGATCCTGAAAAAAATATAAGGGAAAACGGAATGAGCTCAACTAGCTCAGTGAATACTTCTCACAAAAATCTCCACATATGCATTTATGAAAGACATGTATGACACTTGAAATAACATTCATAAATTTAAATGCATCAATGAAGTATACATGATACATGCTTCAAACTAAACATAACATCATGCATTAGTTTTAGAAAAGCCTCAACAGGAGGTCACATCAGGATAACATTGTCTACATTTCCCCCATTTCGCCATGGGTTCAAACTAATACGTTATCCAACTAATCCTTCTACCCTTACATTCTTCAGTGATTCGAAAAGTCATTTTTACAAAGTACCAATCCAAGTACTCCGTTGGCACTTTTTCCCAAAGAACAAGTAAATAGAAAGAAATCCAACGCCAAGGTATTTATTCCTAAATACCTAAGGCCATTTCAATGCATAAAATCCGTGCTCATGATCATAAATACAATGCACATATATAATATAATGCATATCATTCAATACTTCAATTTCATACATATACAGTGCTATAAATGGAGAAGTAAGGTGAGAAATACTCACAATACAAAAGTTCGCCTAAGTCCACAACATTTTATACTTAGCCAATTCACCACTCTTGACAGCAAATCAGCAACACTTTATTTGTTATCCAATTCTCATATCATTATTCAATATTCTGTGATTCACATTGCCAAACACCAATTTCTGTCACATAAATGATATTAAATGATCATCACTTAATCACAACACACCAATTAACCCATTTACCTTAGCATTTACATTTCCTGCACATGAATTTATCAACTAAATCATTAATTAATCACTAATTCAACCAAAATGTACTGGTAAGCATCTTACCAAATCAGTTTCAAATCTGAATTTTTTTCCAGCAACTTGTATACATCATTAACTCAGAATTTCACATACTTTGCACTCCAATCTTTGTAATTTATCATCACAGAATAGTCAAGACCAATTTCCAATCATAAAACACTACAATTTCAGCCACTAAAATGAATTCTAACACCCTTGTTCATCCCGGTTTGGAATAACCAAATCAATGATAAAATTGTAGTGAATTGAGCCTCAATTAATTTACCCAGCAACAAGGAATTCTCTCTAATTGTTTCAACCAATAATTTACCATTTTAGCAATTCAAATACATTAAATTACTACTATTCAATCACTGAAACTTAAATGAATTTATCATTAGAAAATTTACCCATAATCCAGGAATCAAACCCCCATGGTTTGAGCTTCGATTCACCTCAATTTCAATCCAAACTCATCACTTTCCAATTTCAAACTAGCCATGGAAAGTTGTCGCATGTCACATATAAGGTATAAAATGAAGAGGAGAGTTTGAATATGAAACTTTCACATCTAAAACTATGGATCTCACCTTCATTTGGAGCTCCAAAATCTCCTTCTTCCTCAACCGTATTCTCAATTTCTCTCTAGCTCAATATTCTGTTATGCAACTTCACTTGCACATTTCAGCCACTAAACAACTCATGCCAACAAGCTAATAGGTGTCTAAATGAGTTCATGGTGGCTGAATTTGATTAAGACACCTATTACATAGCATGCACAAGCTAATAGGTGTCTAAATGAGTTCATGGTGGCTGACTTTGATTAAGACACCTATTACATAGCATGCACAAGCCGCCTTATTTATTTAATTTCCATTCATTCCACTATTCATTCATTTAATGAGCATGTGAATATATTAGATTAATTTCCTAATTGACCATAACACATGTCATTTAACACCTAATTGATCATAACACATGATTATTTCATGTATTAGACCATTATACACTAATACATATCAAACACACAAATTTATTAAAATACCTCGTACACACAGTATACGAGTATTATACACATCGACTACGTGTACAAGACCTCATATTGGCAGTCCACGTCATCATGATGTCAGGTGCGAAAAGTAGGTCGTTACATCACCTCTCAAACTGGAGACTGATCAAGTTGGTCTTATTTGAAAGCTATCAGCTTGTACAAGTAATACTAAATATCCTAACCTTGCACGTAATGATACCGACCCTGATAAGGATCACCAGACTGTGGCGACCCCGGACCACCAATCCCGCTAGGAATGGCGTGCGAAATGCCGGGGCAGGATGCCCGACGTAGGCATCTCAAACTAGTCCTCAACCCTCGTGAGGGGCTTGAGACCCTATGAGCCTTATCCTAAACAACGACATAATATAAACAGGTACTAAACAAAACTACCAACCGTATTAATCATCCAAGACAGGAGATACTCCATAAAAATGAACCATAAATAAAATCGTCATAATCCCTACAGTCCATCAAGATTGACATACGCATAAAGTCAAACACTAAGGGTACAGAAAAACCATCATATGTCCACATGGTCTATTTCACAAGTCTCAACTCACCCATACTACAATGTGGTAAGTGTTATAATTACATAGTCTAAAATATAATACATCATAATTTAAAACACAGTTCAGTTCAAAATGCCTCTCAACTCACATCGAGGCCTTGGATTCCCTTGCAAGGCCCTCAAGATATGACTACTCCTTTGCCCTTATTCAGGACAGAAGGACCTGAAAGAGGAAAATGACGGTGAGCCAACGGTATCCAGTGAATAGAATTCAAATATGCTATCAATACTCATCAATAAATATCATGTATGCATGTCAATGTGTAGCATGATTAAAAGCTCATAACATATAGATATCAAGCATTTATAATAAGTTCGATGCAAGTAAAAGCTTATCAATTTGGATCCACATTCCATATGCATTGGGGTTACTAGTACACCTCTATTTCACCGTATCGTTCTCATCCCCAAATATTTCCTTTTTAAAACCCTCCTATGACAAGGTTAAGTCCCCCTATTAGCCAGATAGATGGGCCTAACCAAAGTCATAAGGTTTTCTCAAATCAATGCATCATTCAAAACATTAGGACACATTCATGTTTTCAACATACAATATATATATATATAAGTGATATGATGACATAAAAGATATAATCATAAATGAAGTCTACTCACAACCAAGCCTCGCGAGAGTATCTAACCACACACGGACACCAAACCGAATCAACCCAATCAAGATCCTGAAACATTCATCAATATCCAACCATACATCAATTTATATGCTCAATCACATAGACATTACACATCAACCTTAAATCAGCCCACATATAAACAATAGGCCTAAATCCCATATAATCCCATCATTCAATTCAAATCACATGACTTAGCCCTCTAATGCATAGTTCTCATTCATAAACCATTCAATTAATCAAAAATACAAATTTTCAATTCCTTAGGTATAAACATGCCCAAATTGGGTCATTTGATCACAAGTAGGCCTAACCCATGATATGGTCACAACCACCAAATTAGTAGCATAATCAATCCTAATCATGCTTAATTAGACATAAATTGCATCAATTCAATGATTCTAGGCCAAAAACATCAAAAACCCTAAAATATGAAAATTTTCATACTTAGGCCATATTGCCTATTTACACTAGGCCACCATGTTCAGCCATGTATATCACTGATTTTGCATCATGGGTTCATCAACAATGGCAACTAGGTCAACATAATTGACATGCAAGCTATTTGGAAAGGTCTAAGTTCATATTCTAAATTTAGGTCTAATACAAACAACCCTACAAATTTTTCATTTAATATTCTGTTCAGATGTATCAGTCTACCAACAGAAATATTTAATCACAAAATAAACCGTACAGATTGAATTATGTTAAGAAACAAACCTTCTGTCCAAAAATCAGCTCAATCCAACGGTGGACCGAAAAAATAAGTATCTTTGATGAACAAGTCTCTAATCAGACAATTTCTCCTTTTCTGCTGCAAATACTCAAACTCAGATGACTATATCACACAAAATACGTCACCTACCACCATCTCAACCGTTCATAATGCATAACAATCAGTTATGAACCACCTTCTTAAATATCATAACCATCCAACGGTAGATTTAGGAGATATATTAGTTTGATCTAAACTGCGCGAAAAATCCAGACTTTTCGACCAGCTTTGTTTGGGAGGTTATATCTTTCAAACGAAATATCCAATCAAGATCTCCACCAACCAGAATGAATATCCATAAGATAAGAACTTGCTGAAAAAGCTGGAGCTCCATCTGACCATATAGCACGAAGATCCAGCTCTTTGATGAAAATATTGCTGAGACTTTCCTCAAAGCAACTTCCTCTTTCTTTATCTTCTTCTTTTCTTTCTCTTCTTTTTTCCTTTCCCTCCACTCACCTCACTCTCTAGGACTTCCTTGGAGAAGAGAAGTGGGCATGGGACACTTGTCCACTTTCATGCACCAACTTGGCATGTGTTGGAGAAGAGAAATGGGGCATGGGACACTTGTCCATTCTCATGCACCAATTTGACATGTGTTGGTCTCATGCACCAACTTGACATGTATTGGAGAAGAGAAATGGGGCATGGGACACTTGTCCATTATCATGCATCAACTTGACATGTGTTGGTCTCATGCACCAACTTGACATGTGTTGGAGAAGAGAAATGGGGCATGGAACACTTGTCCATTATCATGCATCAACTTGACATGTGTTAGTCTCATGCACCAACTTGACATGTGTTGGAGAAGAGAAATGGGGCATGGGACACTTGTCCATTCTCATGCACTAATTTGATATGTATTGGTCTCATACTACCCATACTAACCACGTGTACTTAAACCAATCTCATGCTTCCATGTATTTTAATGTCCAATCCATTTAATACACCAAATTTTCATTCTCATTTATCCTTTTATTCAATCAATCCTAACCCATATCAATTCATGGTTTAATGGGCCCATGCATAAATAATAAAACATGCATTATACTTTAATTTAACATGACTCATATACAATTTATAATGCACGTATTTATATACATTATCAAGCATCAAATATACAAACATTAAACAACCATCAAACAATACACCAAACATATCAAGGCTACAACACATAGAGTTTGGGCAAAATGCAATTGGGTTATGGGCTAGATGAAATAATTTTCGGGGCGTCACACAGACGTTGCCAAATCCTGTCTAATGTTAAGTAAAGACCGGACCTATTCATGCATCAGTGATAAGTTGAATTTTAGATTTTACATGTTAATTTCATAAGTTTTTAGGTGCATTGAGTTAGTTTTTAGACATATTTGCATTTATTAGTTCATTTAGTGTTTTAGGTTCATTTAGATATTTTTAGGAGTTTTATAAGTTAGTTTTAGTGATTTTCATGAATAAAATACATTAGACTAGTTTGGGAAAATAATAATGATTTTTAGGTATTTTTTCTAAAGTCAATTGCATCCTTTTTATATTAATTTTGTCAATATTTTACAAGCTATACATAGTGCATATAGAATTATACATGTTAATACACACTTGCATATAATATAAATCATTTACTTGTGTTTTGTGTTTTGTGTTTTGTTTTGTAGGAAAATAAAGAGCTTTGAATGTGGATCCATGTTGCAAAAAGTAGAGCCAAAAAAAATGGGAAAAAAAATGGCCAAGTCCCAGAAGAAATGGTGTCTGGGCGTCGCGGCGCTCCGATAGAGGTTTGCGCAAAAAAAGAAGGTGTGAGAGAGAGAGGTTTTTAGGGGTTGTTTTGGTCTTTTGCATTGGGATTTATAAATTGGCTTTTTAGGGTTTTATTGGGGAGCCATCTTATCTTAGTTTAGAGAGAGGAAGCAGTCGTAGAGAATAGAAGTAGGTTAGGGTTTTTGAAGGAAAGGCAAGTGAAAGACTGAAGAAGAAGGAGAGTACACCATTAACAAAGGGGGTTTCTTCATTTATCTTCTAATCTTAGTTTGTTCCCATGTTTTCTTCTTTAACTCTTTCTCTTGTATCTATGGATTTGATTATGAACTAAATAGATAATCTAGAGATTTGATTTAGCTTTGTTGGATCTTGTGATTGAGTCATTGTTTGTGTATTTTTGAACAATCTTTTGGGTTTATTTCTGATTCTTCATGCTTAATGATTTCAAATTGCTGATCACTCTTTGAATGAACTTAGATTTGGTTTCTATCACTTGAGAGAGGGGATATCGAATTCAATCAAGGGATTTGCAACCTAGGGTAGAGTATCGAGTCGAGAGACCTACAAAACCTTTTGAAATCCATTAAAATGAATCATAGAACCTAAGGCATTCTTGATTTAAAGGTTTATTACGCAAGAAAGGAAATTGATAGATTGAGAGTAGATATTTAAGCTATTACTCGGGAGAGGAGTATGAATGAAAAAAGATTCAAGATTTATAAATTTCAAAAATTAATTCATTAATATAATTATTAGAAATCATGAGAAACAACATAGTGAGATCTAAACTCTAGAACTATAAATTCATTGATTTCTCTTCAATTTCCATTTAATTTGTTTGTTCTTATTTGCCTTTGTTTAATTTATGTTTTATCAGTTAATTCACTCCACTTTTTATCACCTAGATAAAACCATTAATCATTGTAGAATTGGGAATTAAGATTAGTAAAATTACTTTCTCTATGGATACGATAACTCACTCACCATGAGTATTATAACTTGATATTCGTACGCTTGCGAATTAAATTTACGCTATCAATCGGCATCATACATAAACACCACCTAGGGACGTATGTGGTTTATGATTCGTAGAATAGTTAGAAGCAATGCTTACTATTCGTTATATTTCTCTGAAGAGGGACGTACAATGAGAACTCGGCTACTCCTGGGGAGGGGCATTTGTACGTGAACTCAGGCGACGTGCAATCATGCAACCAATACGAGACGGTGTCATGCATACATACATGTTATATTGATTATGATGCTCTGATGTGTATTTATGATATTTGATTATGAAGTTTTCTTTATTAATTATTATATTCATGAACTATTTTACCCACTGAGCGTGTAGCTCACCTCGTTGTTATCTAATTTTTCACAGAAAATTAGGGTGGATTGGGTGTAGGTTTTTCGGTCCACATTTTTGTATCCTTTTTATTATTTATTGGGAATTTTGGGAGGATGTTCCCTTAACTATTTCATGTACAAATATATTCTGAAATTAATGAAATCAGACTTGTACTTAATCGTGTTTCTGCTCACTCGATTATTATTATAATGCATTTGCGACCCGCTTGTGAGTGTCCCGTTGGTTTAGGGGCGCCCGGGAGGAGTGTGACACTAAACAACTTTTTAGCTACAAAAATCGTTTTCATAACTATTTGTTTTTAGGCACGGAGTTTTAGCTATAACTTTTTGTAGCTAAAATGGTTTAGCTACAAAATTATAATTTTTAGCCACGAAGCTGTTTCGTAGCTAATGTCCTTTTCAGTTGTAGTGATTTGTCAATTTTAAAATTAGATACAAAACTTTTATGACTAAAATCAAACATGCATTAATTCTCTTAAAAAAATAAATAAATAAATAAAATATCCATCGATGTTTAAAAAAAGATTTACTACATTTACTACACATGAATTATTTCACAACTTGTCAAACGTTATTTTTTAATGATAAGCGAGTGACTTGTATCAATGCTTTTAAAAAAGTTGACAAAGAACAAAAGAAAGGATCAAGAGTAGTCCACCAAACACATAGGCCCCCCAAACATGATGTTTGAACTTGAGGCACAATGGAGCAACCTGAACTCAGACCCTACTTGAATAAACTTAACATGCATCATAAGATATTCTGCTCTTTAATTCAGACATACTTCTTCCTTTGCATTTAGTGATTTACATTTTTATTTCCCACCTTGTGCAAAGTACTAAAAGGTGATATGGGTTTGCAATGTTTTAGGTTACAAAGGTCTGTACTTTCACTTTAATAGGCTCTAGTTGAAGTTAGAAGTTGTTGATTTTTATTTAAAATATCACAATATTATGACATTGACGACATTATCATCGAAGAGGAGGTTAAGACTCTTGCAATCGTGCAAAGATATTATTTACAATATTCCTTCTAGATTTATGAGCCCGGCATTCTTTATTTATTAAAGAGTGACGCTTGAGGTATATGTTTTTTAAATATTTTTTATTAACATTGTTCTTAATAATTCTTAAGGATAACGTGTACAAATTATATTTTTAAAACATTTTTCTTTATAAAATTATTCTCATGTGCTTGTTTGCAGCTCATCTCAGTTAGAGTACATGGGTAGTGTCGATTAAAATTATCTTTCTGATTTGTAATGTACACAACCAATCCCAATGATCTCTTGTTTTTTGTTCTAGATATATATTTTGACCCTCCTGTGCGACTATTAATGTTGACAAAGTCCGCACCTATTAACCCATGTAGACTCGCTGTTTTAAATCAGATTCATCCAATCGTGAACCCCATTTGTGATCAGTAGTGACAAGAAAGTGGTAGACTCTTCTTTTTGGTAGTGCATACTCTATTAAGAGGAAACGATAACAATCAATTTTCAATTTTTTCAAAGAAGAAATTTAAATACAAAAGAAAATTCCAAGATTTTCTTTTTTAGTGAATTCAAGATGATTTCAGCTATACAAGGGTTTTTGGCAAAAAAAATCTAAGATTTAAGAGCATAACCTAAATAAAGAAACGAAAAATCATAAAATATGTTGTCACTATCCATATTAATAATGTCACAACTGGCACAAAATTTTAAAAATATATCATACATCAACATACTTAAAATCCTACTCAACCTAACCCAATATATCAAATACATTGTCAACATACTCTGTATATACATCCATAATACATATATGAACCTAATTCATAAATATCATCTCACTAATTCCACATACGACCATTCCTCATTTTGATAGCCATATAACTAAAAATCATCACAGCAAGTTCATAAAATCCAAAATAGTCACAAAATGTTAACTTACGGCCCAACCTCTACGATAATAAATAGTTATTACATAAAGTGATATTTATTTATAAAAAAATATTAATTTAATTATAAAAATTTGTAATTACATATACAATTACACGTATATATTTATTAAATTATTTATTATATATCTTAAAATATATAAAATATTAATATTTAATAAATATTCACCTGTAGTTTAATTATATATTAGTACTTTAGAGAAAAAAAAAAAAACAAAATAAGCGAGTTTTCCTGCTTCCAATAAGATAAGGGTGAAATAATCAATTGGGAAGGAAAGTTCAATTATATTCTTAGCATCACCTCGGCCCACCGTTTTGTTTAGTCTGAGAAGTTTTGTACTCAGAATGTATGAAGATTTATGAACTTGTATAACGCTCAATTTTGTGTGGTTAGCTCCAAAAAAAACGTAAAAATAAAATAAAATCCTATACGAGTAGCATTTCAAGAAGGGAAAAATGATAAATGTACTTGATTTCAACACTCATTTTTAGCGCACACCTCTTTCAGTGTAGTATTTGAATGTCTTTGAATGCGCATTTAGTTCATAATTCAAAGATATCCAATATATTTAATGGATTGTATGATGATTTTTTTTTTTTTGGAAGACTTGGGTATAAGGGTCAGCATACACGCATTTGACTAATCTCAGGGATGCACGCCCCTAGTCTGTAAAGAGGGCTTCCCCTAAAACCTGAAAAAGGTTTTCCGTATGATGATTGATGAGATTGAGTAATAAAATTGTGTAAGAATAGCACCCTTCAAAAAAAAAATTAAAATTAAAAAAGCTAGAACTTACTTTGGGTAGAATGAATTGTTGCACGTATTGGGTTTATTTCAATTATTTGACAATGATTTGATGACTAATAGGCCGGTAGCAATAGCTAAAAAAAAAAGGCAAATAATCGCTAATAATTCCTGACCAGGTTGACAACTAGATATCAAATCCTCGTGCATATAAAAATAAATGTTATCTACAATGTGGTCTGGGCCTTTATGAATTCTTTATTGCAAACATACTATTTGTTTATTGGTTGTATAGGGTTGGAAGCCAACTTCTTGTTTACGGATCCACTTGTACCTTACGTAAAGTAAACTGGTATTTTTGGCTAAAATCCAAACCAAACCACCCATTTGGACGATACGGTCAAGACACGAGAGTGGCGGAGCTAAGATTTTATATTAAGGGGGAAAAAAAGAGTGTGGTGGGATGAATAAGCAAGAGTCTTGCTTCTTGCTTATTCATCCCACCACACTCACAAATAAGACTGAGAAGTATTTTTTTCATAAAAATATAATACAAGTTTATAAGCTGCAGCATAGTGCGTCAAAGAAATACAATTTGAAAAAAAAAATACGAATAGTTTCAAGAAGCCATTTTTTTTTCCAAAGGTCTAAATGTATTTAATTTGAATCATGTTTTTCTAAAAACTAAAAAGACAGTTAAAATGACAAAAAACATTTATTTAATAACATTTTAATAGTATATTTAACGGGGGCAACGCCTTATGCTAACGGACATATAGCATATTCGTATCCGGCCCGGTTTGCGAAACGGACAACAACTGTTCTTCCATACCCGTATTTTTTTTAAACCGAGTAACCCGGTTTTGTCTGTTTTGGCACACTTCTTTAGTTTTTTTACCATGATTGTTAAATTTAATTTACTATATTGTTGTTGAATATGAGTGAATAATGATTGTGGATGTGAATAAAAGAGGAAAATTAAAAGATTTTAAGCTTCAACCAAACTATGACATAAGTATTTTAAAATTAAAATACAATAAAATATTAATTTTATTTCTTGTATTAAGTAGGAACCAAGTACTCGCTTTCTTAAACCTCTATTTGGACCTAACCTAATTTTTAAAAGAGACGATTTTTGTCCATATCCAACCTTAATTGTAAAAGATATCTATTCTAGTTCATGGGCACGTGCAACCGAGAATAAAAGGGGTTAAAAATTATAAATAAATAAAAATTAAAATTAAAAAAGAAGAAGAAAAGAAAACATCAACTCTTTTCATGTGTCAATGGAGCTAAAAAGTTAAAAGAGAGACCGAAACATAAGATCAAATAGTCTTCCAAAAAAGTAGGTTAGTCAATGTGACAAGCTTTTAAGAAGCTGTAGCTTTACAAAAATATTCTTATATTAAATATAATTTTAATTAAGCATTAATAAATAATGGATAGTATTTGTGTTTTTAGAAAAAGGGGCACCCACTTCGTTAAGAAGTTTTGACTTTATATTATAAATATAAATTGTAAAGATACGCTTGGTACATCAATCAAACCATCATTTTTTTTTGCAAGGTTATAATATACATCATGATTATTAGTGTGGCGACCCCACACTCTGGACCACCAACCCCACAGAGAATGGCTTACGGAATGTCGGGGTGGGATGCCCGACGCAGGCATCTCCGACCACTCCTCAACTCCCGTGAGGTGGTTGAGACCCTACGAGCCTTATCTCAAACAACGACATAATATCAAAAGATACTAAACAAAACTACAAATCGTATTAATCATCAAAGACAAGAGATAATCTATAAAAATGAACCATAAATAAAATCATAATCCCTACAGTCCATTAAAATCGACATACACATAAAGTCCAAAATTGTGGGTACAAATAAAAACCGTCATATGCCCACATGGTCTATCTAACAAGTCCCAACTCACCCATACTACAATGTGGTAAGTGTTATAATTACATAATCCAAAATATGATACTTCATAATTTAAAACACAGTTCAATCAAAATGCCTCTCAACTCACATCGAGGCCTTGGATTCTCTCGCAAGCAAGACCCTCAAGATATGACTACTCCTTTGCCCTTATTCGGGACAGAAGGTGTAACACCCCGTAATTTTAATTAAATACATACATTGAAGTACGCGTATAAAACAAATGTAAATAGTAAAAGTGAATAGTGAATAGTGAATAGTGAATAGTAATAGTGAATAGTGAATAGTAAATAGTAATAGTGAATAGTAAAAGTAAATAGTAATAGTAAATAGTAAAAAGTGAATAGTAAAAACATGAATAGTCCTGTGAACAGTGAGTTGATATTTTAGTAGCTACCGAAATGGTAAATGATGATTCTCATGATAATCTTTGATATGTATAATTATCACACAATATATATATATATATATGTAATATCACCTAGATGGGTTGTGTGGTAATACTATCTGATGAAATGAGATGATCATAGATATTTATCAGATGAGACTTTAATTTGTGAAATGAATGAAATGATGATAGAGATCTATATTGAATTTGATTTGTTGTATAAAAAAAAAAATTCTGTAAGTTTGGGATAAATTGTGAGAGTACGTGAAGGCTTACAGTGTATTGTATACTGTATAAGGGTATGTACAGTGTATAGTACATTGTGCCGGTCATGACGTCAGCCTACGTCAGGGGCGTCGTGACAGAAGGACCTGAAAGAGGAAAATGAGGGTGAGTCAATGGTGCCCAGTGAATAGAATTCAAATATGCTATCAATACTCATCAATAAATATCATGTATGCATGTCAATGTGTAGCACGATTAAAAGCTCATAATCATATAGATATCAAGCATTTATAATAAGTTCGATGCAAGTAAAAGCTTATCAATTTGGATCCACATTCCACATGCATTAGGGTTACTAGTGCACGTCTATTTCACCGTACCGTTGACCCCAATCATGTTTATTTGGGGTTACTAGTACACGTCTATTTCACCGTACCGTTCTCATCCCCAAATATTTCCTTTTTAAAACCCTCCTATGACAAGGTTAAGTCCCCCAATTAGCCAGATAGATGGGTCCAACCAAAGTCATAAGGTTTTCTCAAATCAATGCATCATTCAAAACATTAGAACACATTCATGCTTTCAACATACAATATATATAAGTGATATGAAGACATAAAAGATATAATCATAAATGATATCTACTCACAACCAAGCCTCACGAGAGTATTTAACCACACACGACCACCAAACCGAATCAACCCAATCAAGATCCTGAAACGTTCATCAATATCCTACCATAAATCAATTTCTATGCTCAATCACATAGACATTACACATCAACCCTAAATCAGTCCACATATAGACAATAGGCCTAAATCCCATCTAATCCCATCATTCAACTCAAATCACATGACTTAGGCCTCTAATGCATAGTTCTCATTCATAAACCATCCTATTAATCAAAAATACTGATTTTCAATTCCTTAGGCATAAACATGCCCAAATTGGGTCACTTGATTACAAGTAGGCCTAACCCATGATATGGTCACAACCACCAAATCAGTAGCATAATCAACCCTAATCATGCTTAATTAAACATAAGTTGTATCAATTCAATGATTCTAGGCCAAAAGCATCAAAAGCCCTAAAATATGAAATTTTCCATACTTAGGCCATATTGCCGATCTACACTAAGTCACCATGTTCAGCCATGTATATCACTGATTTTGCATCATGGGTTCATCAACAATGGCAACTAGGTCAACATAGTTGACATGCAAGCTATTTGGAAAGGTCTAAGTTCATATTCTAAATTTAGGTCTAATACAAGCGACCCTACCAATTCTTCATTTAATATTCTGTTCAGATGTATCAATCTACCAACAGAAATATGTAATCACAAAATCAATCGTACAGATTGAAGTATGTGAAGATACAAACCTTCTGTCCAAATATCAGCCCAATCCAACGGTGGACCAAAAAGATAAGTATCTTTGATGAACAAGTCTCTAATCAGACAATTTCTCCTTTCCTACTGTAAATACTCAAACTCAGATGACTATATCACACAACATACTTAACTCATAAACATCTCCACCGTTCATAATGCAGAAATATCAGTTGTAAACTACATACCCAAATCTAATATCCATCCAACGGTATATTGAGGAGATCTATAAGTTTGAGCGAAATGGCGCGAGAAATCCAAACTTTCCGACCAGCTTTTTTTGAGAGGTTATATCTTTCAAACGAAACATCCAATCAAGATCTCCACCGACAGAATGCAGAAATATCAGTTGTAAACTACATACCCAAATCTAATATCCATCCACGGTAGATTTAGGAGATCTATAAGTTTGAACGAAACGGCACGAGAAATCCAGACTTTCCAACCAGCTTTGTTTGAGAGGTTAGATCTCTTAGACGAAACCTCTAATCAAGATCTCCACCGATCAGAATGAATAACCATAAGTTACGAACTTGCTGACAAAGTTTGAGCTCAATCTGACCATATATTCCGAAGATCCAGCACTTTGATGAAAACGTTGCAGAGATTTTCCTCAAGCAACTCCCTCTTTCTTTCTCTTCTTTTTTTCTTTTATTTTTTCCTTTCCCTCCACTCACCTCACTTTCTAGCACTTTCTTGGATTCCCTCCACTCACCTCACTTTCTAGCACTTCCTTGGAGAAGAGAAGTGGGCATGGGACACTTGTCCACTTTCATGCACCAACTTTCACATGTGTTGGTCTCATACTACCTATACCAACCACATGTACTTTAACCAATCTCATCCTTCCATGTATTTTAAATGTCCAATCCATTTAATACACCAAATTTTCATTCTCATTTATCCTTTTATTCAATCAATCCTAACCCATATCAATTCATGGTTTAATGGGCCCATGCATAAATAATAACATATGCATTATACTTTAATTTAACATGACTCATATACAATTTATAATGCACATATTTATATATATTATCAAGCATCAACTATACAAACATTAAACAACCATCAAACAAACACCAAACATATCAAGGCAACACATAGGGTTTGGGCAAAATGCAATTGGGTTATGGGCTAGATGAAATAATTTTTGGGGTGTCACATCACATCCACCTTAGAATGAACTTTGTCCTCGAAGTTTTAAGGTTAAGAAAGTACCTAAGCCCATGAACTCGGCAAAGTGCTCCATCATGTAGTCCTCACACTCCCAAGTAACTTGTTCCTCGCCATGGAACTGCCATCTCACCTTAACCATTGGAATCTCGCGATTACGTAACCTCTGGACCTTCCGGTCAAGTATCTGAATAGGTTCCTCATCATAAGTCCCATCCTGCCTCAGTTCAATGTTCTTCCAGTCCAAGATGTGATCAAAATCACTCTTGTACACTCTCAGCATTGACACATGAAAGACATTATGGACTGCTGCTAACTTCATTCACGCCATCCCAATATGCTCGTTTGCTTAGTCTTATCGACACCAATCCATCTGAGATAGCAAAGCCATCCACTGCAACTTTGCTGGTACAACTTCTTTCTCTCCAAATAACTATTGGATTATAGATTCTTGAGCTTCCAATCACATATGCCATTCTTTATCTCTGTTTGACTCATATACTATTGTTTCTAATAATTTTTTTGTTCAATTACCTGATTGTTCTCAATCTTTAGTACGTCACATTGGTTATATAAAAATTTCTCCTTCCCTTGTATTTGCCAATGTTTTTCACATTCCAAGTTTTAAGTTTAATTTATTATCTGTTTCTCAACTCTGTCGTTCTCTATCTTGTGATGTTATTTTCTCATCTTCTCACTGCCGTTTTAAGGACCAATCGATGAAGAAGGTAATTGGTCTGGGTGAATTAAGAGATGACTTATATTATCTCCGTACTTCGTCCCATTTTACTGCTTTTGTAGAGAATAAATTTGACATATGGCGCTGGTGTTTAGGCCACCCGTCATTTTCTCGGTTTAGATTTTTGAGCAAAAGTTTTCCTTATATTAAGTCTGATTTTAATTGTGCTTGCGATGTATACCCTATGGCAAAACAATCAAGTTTATCTTATAATAAAAGCACTACTCATTCTACTAAACCATTCGAACTTATTCATTGCGATATTTGGGGACCATTCTCCACTCCATCCCATAGCGGCGCAATTTTTTTTTAAACGCTTGTCGATGATTTCTCCTGTTACACATGGATATATTTAATGAAAAATAAATCTGAAACTATGCAATTACTCATTTATATTTTTTAATCTTATTCATCGTCAATTTAATTGTCATATATCTCAAATTCATTCTGGAACTGGTGACATCTTTCTTCCCCAGCTCCAGAAATTTTGTTCCGATAATGGAACTGAATTCTTATCTCAACCATTACGATCATGGTTTCATCAACATGGCATTATACACCCAAGAAGTTGTGTTGCAACCCCACAACAAAATGGGGTCGTTGAGAGAAAACAAAGACATTTGCTAAATGTAGCACGTGCCTTGAGTTTTCAATCGAAATTACCATTAAGCTTCTGGGGTGAATGTATCCTCACAGCCACATATCTCATTAATAAAATGCCTACACCCTTACTTGAGCATCAATCACCTCATCAAATTTTATTCGGGTCACCCCCATCTTACTCTCATTTGCGCGTGTTTGGTTGTTTATGTTATGCACGAAACCCCAAAATTAAAAATAAGCTCGATGCTCGCGCCAATCCTGGCACTTTTGTCGGTTATCCATACGCTCAAAAAGGGTTATCAAATTTTTGACATTGACTCTCGTAAAATTTATACCTCTCGAGATGTTGTGTTTCATGAAACTCAATTTCCTTTTCATCAACTTCAAGCAACCCCAACACTTCTTTCATCTCCTGACATTCACATAACTGAGGATGACTCTCTTCACTTTATGCCTCCATCAGTCCCGGTCCTCGTTGAGCCTCTACTCCCTTCTCTCGAATTACCTTCCCCACCTTCTACTGTAGCTTCACCATTACCTTCATCCCCTCGGCCAACTCACACACATCGTCCCCCCTCTCATCTTTGTGATTTCTACTGTTGCACGATTTCTACCGTCACTCACCATTCCCTTGCTCCTTCTCTCTCTCTCTCACCAATTTTTCCACCTCTCATAGGATTTTTCTTTTTACGGTTCTCACCAATGATGTCCCATCCTCCTTCACTAAGGCCATGCAATCTCTTGTGTGGCGTGATGTGATGGCTAAAGAAATCAATGCTCACGAACAAAATAATACTTGGTCACTTTCTTCACTACCAATTGGCAAACAAGCCATTGGTCGTAAATGGGTATATAAAATCAAATATTTACTCAATGGCTCTATTGATCGTCATAAAGCTCGCCTTGTTGTCAAAGGCTACACCCAGGTTGAAGGTATCGATTATCACGATACTTTCGCACCTGTTGCAAAATTGGTCATTGTCCGTGTCCTTCTCTCCATCGCCTTTGTTAAAGGATGGCCACTTCATCAATTAGACGTTAATAATGCCTTTCTCCAAGGTGATCTTGACGTAAAAGTCTGCATGAAATTGCCCCCTAGATTTTCTCATAAGGGGGAGAAACGTGTTTGCAAATTAAATAAATCCCTTTATGGCCTTAAACAGGCTTCTCGCCAATGGTTTGCTAAATTTTCATCTACTCTTTTAACGAAGGATTTTACTCAATCCATTGCCGATTACAGTCTTTTCACCTACAATAAAGACTATCTCTCCATCTATGTTTTGGTTTATGTTGACGATATCTTTGTCACTGATAACGATGACGCCGCCATTACTCATTTTAAACAATTTCTTGAAAAAATCTTTTCTATCAAATATCTTAGCAAATTAAATTATTTCCTCGGTATCGAAGTTTCACGTTCCAAACGAGGGATTTTTTTATGCCAACGTAAATATATACTTGATATCCTTCACGAGGCCGGACTCACTGGTTCTCGAGTCTGTGATTTTCCAATGGAGCAACAACTCCATCTTCGTCCCACTCATGGGAGGACCCTATTTCCGATCCAACGCCTTACCGACGTCTTATTGGTCGCTTACTCTATCTCACCGTTACTCAACCTAGCATACAATATTCCATCAATAATCTTAGTCAATTCATGCAGGCACCTCGTTCTGCACATATGGATGCCGCTACTCGCATTCCTCGATATCTCAAAGGCACACTCAACAAAGGCATTTTTCTCTCAGCTACCACTTCCTTCCAACTCAGAGGTTACACCGACTCTGATTGGGCTGGTTGCCCGACTACAAGACGTTCCACCACTGGATAGTTTACAATGTTAGGATCCAATCCTATCTCTTAGAATACCAAGAAACAACCTACCATTTCTTGCTCATCTGCTGAAATATATTCTTCATGATCTTGGTGTTGATCACCCTCAACCCATTTCTCTATATTGTGATAGCAAAGTAGCTATGCACATTGTTGAAAATCCCATCTTTCATGAACGAACAAAACACATCGAACTTGACTGTCATTTTGTTCGTGAAAAAATTCAATCCAAATTAATCTTCACTTCCTACTATTGCTCCCAAGATCAAATTACAGACATCTTCACCAAACCAAACAAGTACAAGTTGGGTGTCGTTGATTTACCAACTTCCTCACCAACTTGAGGGAGAGTACTAAAATTAAAAATATCTTAAGAGTTTCCTTATCTGCATCTTAAATTTTTATAATCATAAAGTTGTAACTCTTATAATTTTTATATTTATAAAATTAGATTAGCTAGAATCAAGAATATCTTAAAGAGTTTCTTCATCCGCATCCTTTGTAACCATAAAGTTGTAAATCTGTTATAATTTTTATATTTTTAGAATTAGATTACCCGGAGATTTTACCTTGTTTGTTACCTTTTCTTGTACAAACTCTATATATATATATCAATATATTTCATCGTCTTTCTCAACTTGAGAAGACACAAAATCATTTCAAATTTAACAATGATGTAAGCCCTTTTTGGGACTCGGCGTTGCAGCTCGAAAGGGAAGGAAACGCACACTGGCCTGTTTGGCACGCCAACTTCACAACTGCGGTTCTGCGGTTCTCTTATTTTAAGAAGCAACCTTCATCTTCCTACCCGATTTTTGTATGATTTTAAGAAACAACTTCCCCTGCTTCTGCATTCAGGCATTAGTTTGAAAAGAGCAGGTCTTGCCCAAAACGCTGCCGTGTTCAAACAGGGCCATAGTGGCATAAAACAGTAAATTAAACCCCATTGAAGGCCGAATCCTTAAAAATAAATAAATAAAGCCTGTTGAAGGCCAAGAACCCAAGATCCAGAGATGCTGGGTTGTTGGGCTACAGATACCCAGAACAGTATAGTTTATTTATCTTTTTATTTGTTTATTTCATCTAATAACAACAATCCCATTTATAGCCAATGCCAAGTATCATCAACTTACCCTGAGTTTCCTCTCCATTTTCCGCCCACAGTTTTTAACTTTTACACCGCATTTAGAACAAGAAAAAGTTAAAAAGAAAAATGGCCACGGTACTTAAGTTTCGACAGAAGTATATATATAACCATGCAAATCAATTCTCTCTGAAGGACGAACACAAAGAATGACCGGAAGAACAAAGATTAATGAAAACCATAATAAAAAATCAAGGATATATTATGTCAAGAAGAAAGTTTTTGATTTTGGACTACAAATCCCCACCCAAAACCCAGTTCTTGAAACCTGAAACTAACTCTACAAGTTTAATATTTCTATGGATTTGGGGCTTCTTTGATGTCTCTAAGACACCACAAATCATCTTCCCAAACAACCTCATTATGCCCACATAACCCACCAAATTTCTCATCCAATGCTGCAGGCACCAAAACACATCCCCATAACATCTGTTCCTCCATCACATTCCACCAACATGATGACCATTCATCCCACCATCCCATCATGCCCTCCACACCATTACATGTTCCTCCACCAAAATCACCACCATTAAAAACAACCTTTTTCTTCTCTTCATCATCTACCTTATTACCATCCATATTATTATTCACAATCTCTTCTCTAATTCCCTTCTCATGGTTACCTGCACAGGCAGTGTTCTTCCCCTTCCCTGCACCTCCATAGCTGAACTTCGTAGCTTTTGCTGCCTTCCCTGCTATTCTGAACTGCTCCTCTTCCTTCATTAACCTCTTCCTCACCGTTCCCTCGCTCACATAGCTCATATTTCTTGGCTCTATGCACGGAAGATTAAATTGCTTAGAAACATAGAAGAAGTCATAATATTTATAGTATAAAGAAGGGAGGTGCAGTAAGCAAGTCTGCGCTGTCAGTGCAGGAAGTCTCATTTTCTCGTAAAAATGCATTCTATTATTATAATTTCTTTTCTTTTATTATTTCAAGTGCGATAACTTGGAGATAAAATCGTTGGAAACGACAAAAGAGTGAAACAAGAGAACCAGGTGAGGACCGTTACCGGTTCAGCCGGTTTGGGACTGGTGGCGTGCATGTATGGGTGTTGCGTACAAAGTGCCATGTTCATAAAAGACAAGAAGTTTCTGATTCTGATCTGACCTGGCCGTGATCCTGGGCCGACACAACTTTTTAAATTTTATTAGAATTTGATGAGAGATCTGGGACGTCCGATTGACTTACTTTCGGCTGAGTCAGACGATGCTGATATGGTGAGCTGGTCGAGAATTTGTTCAACCGCATTTCGTAGGGAAGTGCATCGTGTACTTGGGGATTATGATTCTTGAAAAAATAAAAGTAGTTTATTGAATGGATACAATAATACTTTGCTCTAGAAGGGGGTGTTTTTGGAAAGTAGCTTTTTATATTTGAAATACCTTTTTATTTGAAAACTTGGAAATACAAAGTATATAATATTTTAAATTGTTTTAAACATATGTTTTTAAATGTGATTATTAGAATTTATTTTAAAAAATAATAAGAATTGTATTCTTTTTTCTTCACCATTTTCAAAGTTAAGTTTAAGAAAATTTAAATTTTTATAAACAATCTAATTAAATATATTTTAAGTTCAAAAAACTATTCTTAATTTCTTTTTCTTTTTCAGGCTTAAATTGTATATAAAACTAGGCTAGATTAGCTGAATTTAACCAAAAAAAAAATATCTTCTTCTTTCTAAAACCTTTCCCGGTTGAATAAATATGATTTTGAAATTTTTTTTCTTAGTCCTTATTTTCTAATATGAGAATTTAGAAAATTCTCTTTTAAATAATAAAATTTCAAAGCGGTATAGAATTTATCGAATCCCATAATATTTTTTTTCTATTCCAAAAAATACAAATATAAAAAAAATTTACATTTCAAAGCGGTATAAAATTTATCTTAATTTAGTATAACAAGATCAATAACACAATAATCAGAAACTCACCTTTAATAATGATAATTATTTTAAAATAAAGTTAATTTGAACGATAAGAGTCATAATCTTCAACTATGTTTATTCTCTTTTGAAGCGTCATAAAAAATAGTCGAGCCCAGCCCAGACATAGGTAGGGCATGCACACACCAGTGTGGCTAGGTGCTGATTGTCAAAAATTTAGATATTGATAAAAAAAAGAAAAAAAAGAAAAAAAAGAAAATAATACTTTAAATGTCAATTTTGATATAATTAAGAAAAAAATAAAATAAAAAAGCCCCTTCAAATTCGATACAAAGAATTTTTAAAAAAAATGGAATTTCAATTTTAGACGTATTTTCCAAGAAAAGGAACCTTTCCACAGATATTTCATGTCGGCACCCTGTTATATGTAACGATAAAACCGTCGTTTTTTCACGCTCCCAGCATTTCCCCGTTACGGCGTTTCGTTTTTAAAGCTTTTACACTTTGAAGCGTAACCGTCCATTTTCGGCCCACATCCTCGTTTTTCCCAAAATAGAAAACAAAAAACCCAAAAAAATATAAAAAAAACTCGCGATAAAATGAAAATTTACGATAAAACGGAGAGAAGAAAGAAAATCTCACGCGAAGACTTGGAAATTGCTGCGGCGACCACATCAAGCTGTACTCAGTGCTCATCCCATTTGGGATGCTAAATGACTTTAAATGCCCTTTGAGGTCGGCAATAGATTTAGAAACGACAAAGGGTATTTTCGTCATTTAAGTTCCGTGTTTAATGAGGTAACAAGCGATTCGCATGAGGGGATGGAGTGAGTCGTTTTCTGTGTACTGAACTAACAGATAATAAAGCTTCAAAGTTATAATTTAATGTTTTTTATTTTTTTTATTTTTGAGAAACTCAGTACACCTTGTGCCCATTGTTCTCAATACGCCTCAGATATTGTGGACCGCTGATGGCCTATGAGGTTTTTGATATTTTTTTTTTAGAATAGCATTTCTCAAAAGAATATAATGTTTTGAAAGAAGCATTTGAAATGTGTATTAGATCATATGAAAAAAATAATAATAATAAAAAAATAGAGTGAAAGGCAGTAGAAGATAATATAGCGTCATGTGTGGTTCATGAGTACAATAAGACAATATATTGGGTTTTCATATCAGATATCATAAATTGGCAACCTATTGTAATATTATTTATTTATTCAAAAAAAATATATGTATAGAAAGATATCGGGGATAAGAGCAGGGAAGGGTGGTGGAGGTGAGCTGCAGGGAATATAACAAACACATTCATTCTTGAAAGTTGAAAGGGGGGGAGGGGTGTGCGTGAACGGAAAGGAAGGTTGCGTGTGACTGCTGACGGGAACCACTAAATTACTTAAAGAGAGAAAGAGAGATAGAGAGAAAGGACTGCCGACTTCCCAACTTGTGCTGTGCTTTGCTGTGGCTTCACTGTACACTTTATCTCTGTCTATCTCTCTAGCTCTCTCTCTCTATGTCAGGTTTTGAAACCAAACAACCCATTTTTGTGGGGCCCACCTTACCATTTTTCTTTTCTTTGAAATATATATATTAATATATAATACTTGGAAATCACAATTAGGGATCTAAAAAAAATTACAATTGGCCAAGGATAATGTAAAAAAAGGCCTGTCTTGCTAGTATAATTTTCAAGCATTTATCTTTTTCTTACAAAACATAAGATACATTTTTTTTTCAGAAAAATATATATATATTTTTTTTGGGTGATTTTAAATATACCCACCAAATACATTTACTTTACAAAATTTATTAAGAAAGTGGTTAGAATGTATGTATCTGATGGGCACTTTCATAAGCTCCATTTTGTTTCATAAAAAAAATAATAAGAAGCTTGGGTGGGGTGCCTCTTCTATATATAAGAATTGAAAATGTATTGCGGTTATGCCATTGCTTTCCCATTATTTTTTAGTAACGAAGGATATTCAGGTATCGGGTCCTCATTAATTTCTTGGGCCCCCAGTTCCTCCGGCGCGAGACTCCCTCAGTTGCTAGCACTACTGAAGAATTAAACTCGTGACCTTATTTTCTGAGACGAACGCTCCAAGCCACTCGAACAATCAAACATTAGTTATTGCTTTTTTTATTATAAATCTTTTTTATTATTATTATTATTATATTTTTTTGAGACCAACGCTCTGAGCCACTCAAACAATCAAACATTAGTTATTGCTTTTTCATATTTTTTTTTAATTATTATTATATGATTTATTTGTTTAATTACTAACTTGATACTAAATTTCATCTTAGAAATTCAAAAAAGCTATTGCCCATATATACTTTAGCAACTTGCAAATAAGCTCATTTCACGGGTGACTTTTAATCATGAGTTATTATTAATTGGCATCAAATAAACACCCCATTAGCATGAGATTAGATGCATACATTTATTCTGAAAAAGAGACTTTTTATAAGTTTGGCTTTATATTGTTGTTGCAGACGGGAGCTGCTAGCTATTTTATATTTGAATCACAACACAAATATAGCTTAAGACTCGAAAATCTTGCATTCTAAACATTTAGACCTTATAGCGTTTACAAAAATGATTGTAAGATGATCGAGTGTTTATGCGGAAGAGCATTAAGACCCTCAAGATAATGATTTATTTTTTAAAATAATAATAAAATACTTGAACAAAAACTAGTAGACCTTCGCCTTTATTTTAAAAAAACAAAATTACTCAAGAAATAGAGATACTTCCTCAAGCACAAAAATATATTTGAAGAGTGTAATATTTGATCACCTGAGTCCCTAATATATATTGATTCAAAGGGCTTTGGCTAGCTTTCTAATATATACACTAATAGAGTACCAAATGACAGGTAAATTACCTAGTATATTTTCACCAAAGTAGAAAAAAAAATATAGAATAATGCATACATTTTTATATAAAATCAAAATAATATATTTTGTTTAAAGGAATAATAGTCAAAAAAAAAAAAAAAACCTACAATTGCCAAGTTGAAGGGTGGGTGAGTGAAAAGGTGAAATGAGTGGTGCCCTAGTTTGGAGGCGTAATAATCAAGAACTATATATATAATATATAGCTAGCAAGAAGCTAGGTGTTCTGATTTATAATTATATATGCATTGACCGTCAGTTATATATCCTCCCCCAAAGTCTCAAAATACCCATGTACGTACAACACAAAATCCTGCAATAATAAGCAACATTTCAACATAATTCATAAAAGTGGAAGGCTTCCAATGGAGAAGCTAGCAGCGTTGCTCATCACTGGATGAAACAACAGAGTATAATGATGTGAAAGGTGTCTCATGACTTCATTTTTGGCAGCAACTACTGATATATGCCTGCCTGCCTCCATCTCCACTGCATGCCTCATAAGCTCAGAATCCTCAGAGCTGCTGATTCTTGGTAATCGCTTTTACCTTCTATTGGTTCCCCATTTGACAAAAAGAAAATAAATAAATAAATAAAAGGACCCTGTTTTCTGTTTTAATTTAATTTTAAATAAATTTATTAGAAGACCCATTAATTAGTAATTACTGATTTAATTTTGGCTTAAATCTCAAATTCAATTTTAGATTGTTTTTTGAGAACCCCATTAACAATATTTATTACTAGAAAAACTCATGAGAAAAAACACAAACAAATTCATCCTCAATTTCTAAACCAAATCTAGCTAGTCTGTGAGCAACAATGTTGCATCTTCTGATGATATGGTTGAATTGAACAACCGGTAACTCTTCCATTAGCTTTCTTATGTCCTGCAGGATCGTCGGGAATATAGCAGATCTAAGCGATGACTTCTTCTGAATCTCATTCATCACTACAGCAGCATCTATCTCAGCATGAATGGGGGAGCAGTGAGTATCACTTGCCCATTCTTCAAACCCAAACTCTCTGCAATGTATACTGAGTATGTAACCTCTTATCTTTTTAGCTCCTAAAAGGATAACATCGCCATTATGTACAAAGGTTCGGGTGTCTAAATTTTAAATAAGTTGTCATATATTAATATAATTAATTATTATGTTGTATAATATTTAAACTACTTCTAATTAAAATATTTTATTGATTAGTTGTACAAGTATTCAAATTAATCCTAAATTAAAGAATATATTCATATTATAATATATATATTAATAATTGTAGAAATAAATTAATAAACACAAATTATTAATCAATTTACAATTATTTTATTTTGCACGGATAAGAAATAAAGCTTAATTTTTGCATAAAATATATAGTTAACAAAAATCAGATTTTTCTTAATTATTGAAACCGCGGGAATATATAGATGAGGCATGAAAAGCTTCACTTTTCACGTGGGATTATAGGGATATATGTTTGGGGAACCAAGAAATTGAATTGATTGGGCTATATATATAATAATCATAAAATTAAATATTGTTTGAACGAACTATAAGAAAATTGCTTTAGAGAGCTACTTCCATTCTACGTACCCTCAAAGATCAAAAAATTAAGATTCAAAGTGGAGAATATCCACTTTAAAGGTTATGATGAGGTCATTTTTTATTTGCTTAATTACAACCACTCGATCCCACTTTTTATTAATAAAAAGAATATAGTGGGTGGACAACACCATCACAGCTGATCTCTTGCTGATCAGAATTTTTCAACAAATGTATTAAGAATGTGATATTATTCTTGGTATATATTATATGTAAAGGTCATCAATAGGAATCACCCTCTTTTTTAACCATATAAATTTTCTCTATCATAAGGTGGCTGTGATTTTCTGAGAAAGAAGTACCTAGCCATTGTCTGCCTTTCATCTAAATATTGCCCTAAAAATTACCTAGTTTTTTTTATTTTATTTTTTTTATCCATCTTTTGATTATTAATTCTCAAATTGAAAAGGTCCCACTAAATATATATATTATTAATAATATCTTGATATACATTTTTGAGCCCTTATATATATATATATATATATATATATATAATTTATTTTTTTGCATGTTGACACAAGGCTGGAACTATGGCCAGAGAAAGTCATTAATATGGTCCTGCTCTCACTTTTATTAATAGAAGAAAAACTCTTATTTATTTGTAAGGAAAGAAAATCGAACTATCGAGTTTAAGTAAAGAAGTTTGAATGCACACCGTTAGAGTTAGTTAACATTTGTTGGGCCCTATATCTAAACACTATAATTTTTACGCTTAGTGGTTTCTAAAATGGTTAAAACATATATTACTCTTGCAGGCAAGAAATTAACATTCTAATAATATGTCGTCATTATTTTTTGAGCCAATAACAATAGAATTAATTGACGGGGATCCAAGGTTCATTTCAAATATTGTTGGCCTAAATAATAAATTAGTGATTGACACTATTGGTACTAGTACTACTACACTATAAATATATCACAGCATCAATGCTTGTTTTTTTTTTTTTTTTGGGAAGAAAAAGAGGAATCTTATTAAGGTTGAACTGATAAAGAAACAATAGCTTTGTAGACATACGGATGAAGCCATTTCGGCACTTCTTCCAACCATACAAACTCATTATCAATAGACAACCCAAATTGGGCAAGCTTATGAGCAACGCCATTACAACTTCTGGGAGTATAAGAAAGATTGACTGCTAATAGTGCTTTTAGTAGTATCTGAATGTCCTGAAGAATTGGACCAACCTCAAAACGTGTGTGCTTATTCTCTTTGATCATGGTTACCACTAAGTCAGCATCAATTTTAGCGTGGATGGGGTAGCATAGAATTTGTTTCGCCAATCTTCAGTGCCCAACACTCAGCCATTTCTACTGTCATCTTACCATGTACGTGTTTTGCTCCTGCTAGAACAATCTCTCCCTTCTCATTTCGTATAACAGCTCTAACACTGGTTAGAGTTTGTCACATCTATGGTAGCATCAGTATTTAGCTTGAAGGTGCCTGGGTGTGGTGGCTGCCACACCTGATTTACTGATGCGGTAATTCGTTATGGTGTTAGATGACGAAACTTGGTCTTCTGCGCTTCTTGATACATAACTGTTAGAAATTAACATATATTTATAGTAAACATGATTCATTTGGAAACTTTATAGTGAATGTATTTTAATGTGAACATATTTAATAGGTTCATGAATGTATCTAGAAATTAATGAATACATGCATGTACCTAGGATAGTGTGATTCATGAACTTAATGGTTCATGTATGTGAAGATTCATGTATGCATTTATTGTATTTGCCTAGGTAGGGTCCTATAAATACCTCATGTATTTCTCATTTTCAAATCAAGAAAAGTGCACAAGTTCAAGTGCAACTTCAAGTCCTTCTCCTTCTACAATATTTTTCTTGTTTAGGGTTTTTGTGCTCACTACATTTCCAACAAAGTGGTATCAGAGCCTGGATGAATTCTGTCCAGCAACAAGTTCCTAAGTTATCAAAGGATAACTATGGTTCATGGTGTATCCAAATGAAAGCCTTGTTTGGATCTCAAGATCTTTGGGAAACCATTAACAATGGTTTTGTGGAACCTACTGGCGAGCAAGAGGCTGCATGTACAACAGATGAGAAGAAGGCTATTAGGGAGCAAAGGAAGAAGGATAAAAAAACTTTGTTTATACTCTATCAAGGGTTGGATGAAGACCTTCGAAAAAGTTGTTGAAGCAACAACAAGCAAAGAAGCATGGGATCTTCTTGTTTCCATCTTCAAAGGAGATGATCGAGTGAAGCGGGTTCGTCCTCAAGCATTGCGAGGCGAGTTTGAAGCTCTCCACATGAAGGATGGTGAATCGGTGTCCAATTATTTTTCACGGTTGCTAATAATCGTGAATGGCTTGAAGAGAAATTGTGAGAAGCTAGATGAAATCCGTGTCGTCGAGAAGGTACTCCGATCCCTTTCCTCTAAATTTGAGCATATAGTTGTAGCTATCGACGAGTCTAAGGACTTAAAGATACTTACAATTGAGGAATTATTGGGTTCACTACAACTACATGAGCAAAGGATGCAGAAGAAATCTAATCCAGCTGTATTGGAACAAGCATTAGAGTCAAAACTGACTCTAAATGATCAAAGAAAATCTACCTCCAACCGTGGTCGAGGCAGAGGCCGAGAACGAGGTACAACTCAACAATCAAGCCAAAGTCAGCACAAGAATCAAAGCTTTAGAGGACGAGGAGGTAACCGAGGTAGAAGAAGATCCTATGGACATGGAGCCAATAGGAATGTCCAATGTTTTAACTGTAATAAATTTGGACACTACGCCTCCGACTGTTGGTTAAAAATTGATGAACAAGCCAATGTTGTAGAGACATCACATGATGTAGGTAATGATTCTATTCTACTTCTTGCACATGATGATTCACATACTTCATATAAAAATTGGTATCTTGATTCTGGGGCAAGCAATCATATGTGTGACGAGAAAGAATTGTTTGTAGAACTCACGGAAGAAGTCCACAAAAAAGTGAACTTGGGAGATTCTTCCAAGCTATCAGTTGAAGGCAAAGGGAAAGTAAAAATCTATCAGAAGGATGGCAAGAATGGGTATATCTCTAATGTGTATTATGTACCTAATATGAAAAGCAATATTCTTAGCATTGGGCAGCTTGTAGAAAAGGGATATAACACACATATGCGAGACAACTCTCTCATTTTGAGAGATACAAGTGGAAGAATCATCGCACATGTTCCGATGACCCAAAATCGAATGTTCCCACTTCATCTTAGCACAAAATCAGAGAAATGCTTCTATGGAGTCAAAGAAAATGAGTCATGGAAGTGGCATCATCGCCTTGGGCATCTCCACTTTAGTGGTCTAAAACTACTATCTTCATCAAGCATGGTGCATGGGTTACCAATGATCGAGCCGCCAAGTAACACTTGTGATGTTTGTATACTTGGAAAACAAGCACAACTTCCTTTTCCCAGTGGAAAATCATGGGGAGCAACGACACAACTTCAACTGATCCACACTGAAATATGTGGACCTATTGAACATGAGTCGCTAGGAGGTAATAGATACTTTATTACTTTCATTGACGACTTCAGCAGAAAATTGTGGGTTTATTTTCTTAAAGAAAAGTCAGCTGCTTTTGTTGTATTCAAAAACTATAAAGCCCATGTAGAAAAAGAAAGTGGTCACAAAATTATAACTCTTCGCTCTGATCGAGGTGGAGAATACACCTCAAAAGTATTTGATGAGTATTGCAGGGAAGAAGGCATAAAACATCAATATACTGCTGCTTACACCCCACAGCAAAGTGGGATTGCTGAAAGAAAGAATCGCACGATTCTTAACATGACAAGAACTATGCTCAAGAAGAAAGGATTGCCAAAGCAATTCTGGGCGGAAGCTGTGGCGTGCTCATCATATGTGCTGAACCGATGTCCTACCAAAAGTGTAAAGCACATGACACCTCAAGAAGCGTGGAACGGCTACAAACCAACTGTTGCACACCTAAGAATCTTTGGGTGTGTTGCATATTCTCAAGTCCCCAAGCCCAACAGAAAGAAGCTGGATGATCGTGGTGAGAAATGCATTTTTCTCGGCTATAGTAAAGAATCGAAAGCATACAAGCTCTATAATCCACTAACAAAGAAATTAGTGGTTAGTAGAGATGTTATCTTTGATGAAGATAAAGCATGGAGCTGAAATGATGATAAGAAGGCCAAAGAGCAGCAAGTGTTTGAAGAACTTGAAGAACCCCCAACACAAGTTCCACCAGGTATACCACCATCTCCTCAACATGACACACCTTCTCCGAGAAGAAACTCACCATCTTCAACAGAAAGTAGTAGAAACAGATCTTCCATACACCAAAGTCCCATCAAAATGAGAAGTCTCGCGGAGATTTATAATCAAAAAGAAGAAGACGAAGAGACCAACCTCTTCTGCTTATATGCTGATCACGAGCCTCCGACCTTCCAAGAAGCTGTAGAAGAAGAATGTTGGCGATCAGCAATGGAGGAGGAAATTCATGCTATTCAGAAGAATAACACTTGGGAGATGACAACACTTCTAACAAATCAAAAGGCTATTGGCGTCAAGTGGGTGTACAAAATCAAAAGTACTGCTGAGGGTGAAGTTTCTCGTTACAAAGCGAAACTAGTTGCTAAAGGCTACAAGCAGAAGTACGGTATCGACTACGAAGAGGTTTTTGCACCAGTTGCAAGACTTGACACGGTGAAATTATTGATTGCACTTGCCGCTCATCATAATTTGAAGATATATCAACTTGATGTTAAATCAGCCTTTCTCAATGGCATTCTCGAAGAAGAAGTGTATATTTACCAGCCATAAGGTTTTGAAATTGACGGAGAATAAAACAAGGTATATCGCCTAAAAAAGGCATTATGTGGTTTAAAGCAGGCGCCAAGAGCTTGGAATGCACGCATTGATAGCTATCTTCAACATAATGGTTTCACTAAATGTCCATATGAGCATGCAGTCTACATGAAGAAAAATCATCAAGGTGAATTTTTGATTATTTGCCTATATGTTGATGACCTGTTGTACACAGGAACTACCAGTGAAATGCTTATGGAATTCAAGCTGTCAATGTTTAAAGAGTTTGAGATGACAGACAACGGACTGATGACCTATTTCCTTGGGATTGAAGTGAAGCAACAGCAAGATGGGATATTTATATCTCAAACAAAGTACATGATGGAAATTTTGGAGAAGTTCAAGATGAGTAATTGCAACACTGTGAGCACTCCAGTTGCTACAGGTATGAAACTATCAAGAGAAGGAAATGGAGGATTTGTGGACTCAACTTTTTTCAAGAGTCTGGTTGGAAGCCTGAGGTACTTGACAATCACAAGGCCCGATATTATGTATGGCGTTGGACTTGTGAGTCGTTACATGGAGACACCAAAGGAGTCACATTGGCTAGCTGCAAAGAGAATACTAAGGTATATCAAAGGCTCACTTAATCTTGGTCTATTTTATAATTATGGTGAAAATGCAAAATTAGTAGGTTATTCAGATAGTGATTGGGGAGGGGGCCAAGATGAGAGAAAAAGCACCACTGGTTATGTCTTCTATCTTGGCACAACTGCATTTTATTGGACCACGAAGAAACAAAAAATAGTGGTTCTATCTTCTTGTGAAGCAGAGTATATAGCAACTTCATCTACTGTTTGTGAAGCAATATGGGTACGAAATATTTTAAAGGAGCTGGATCATCCACAGGATGAACCAACTGTGATATTTGTGGACAACATGTCAGCTATCCAGCTTGCAAAGAATCCAGTCCATCATGGAAGGAGCAAGCACATTGATACTTGGTTTCATTTTCTTCGTGATCATGTGAAGCAGAAGATTGTAGAGCTCCAATATTGTCACACTACTTAACAAGTAGCAAATATATTCACTAAACCATTATCAGGTGAAATTTTCATGAAGCCAAGAAACATGCTAGGCATGAAGCAGTTTTGATTTGAGGGGGCGAATGTTGGCATCCGTTCAAATTCCAAAACTGAAGAAAGATAATGGGTATCAGTTTTTGGAAGATAAAGGGTCACCCTGTCACGCCTCGGCCGCCGCAGCGAGCGCGGGCGCACCACCACGACCTCAGCCGTGTGGCGAACGCCAGCCATTATATATCCACAGTATTGTCTTCATTGGGGTCCATAGAACACTGCACGCACCCAACGACCTTATGAGGAAGAGGTTGTGAGTTCGAACTTGGGGGAGGCCCCTGGACTGTGCAGTGTTCTGTATAGGAAATGGACAAAGGTCGTTGGGTGCGTGCAGTGTTCTGTGGACCCCAATGAAGACAATACTGTGGATATGTAATGGCTGGCGTTCGCCACACGGCTGAGGTCATGGTGGTGCGCCCGCGCTCGCCGCGGCGGCCGGGGTGTGACACACCCACTTCCTTCTTTCAAGGCTGAACGTTGGGGAAGATAAAGGCATGTCAAAGATTAAGTTTGATTTTTGAAGTGCGTGAATCATGTTTAAGGGGGGATGTTAGAAATTAACAAATATTTATAGTAAACATGATTCATTTGAAAACTTTATAGTGAATGTATCTTAATGTGAACATATTTAATAGGTTCATGAATGTATCTAGAAGTTAATGAATACATGCACATACCTTGGATAGTGTGATCCATGAACTTAGTGGTTCATGTATGTGAAGATTCATGTATGCATTTATTGTATTTGCCTAGGTAGGGTCCTATAAATACCTCATGTATTTCTCATTTTCAAATCAAGAAAAATGCACAAGTTCAAGTGCAAATTCAATATTTTTCTTGTTTAGAATTTGTGTGCTCACTACATTTCCAACAATAACGAGGTACTCTCGAGACCATTGTGCGACAGTTGTACCGGGGTGGCCTTTTCCTCCATGTGTTACTTGGTTGTAGTTGCCCCATAACGCCCACATGAGGGTGATATTACTTTCCCATTCTGTTGTAGTCCAGTTGGAAGTCGGCATCAACGCACATTCACGCAAGATCTTAACATAAGCTTGATCAGTTCGTAACGTGTTGTTCAACCACTTCCATGATGCTTTCACTGTACTACACGAAAATAGAATGTGTTGAGTAGATGCCGCTGGTGAATGACAGATGTCACAACCCCCATGTTCTTGAAGTTTCCTGTTTGCTAGATTTGTGCCTGTAGGAAGACAGTTTTGGACTGCCCTCCAGTAAAAAAAATTCACCTTGGATGGAATGTTGGGCTTCCAAATCTATTGGCATCCCGTTGAGAATCCGTGGAAGTGGTAGAGGATGCTTCCAAGGAATTGTTCAACGCCACCCTGTACCCACTCTTGACGGAGTAGTCACTGAACTTTTTGTAATGCCATAGCAAAGTATCTTCCAATTCAGTGGAGCAAATGGGGATAGACCGAATTGCCTCTATGTCTTCCTGATGGAAGTGAGTTTGTAAGTACTCAACATCCCATTGGTTCTTCTTGTTTATTAATGTAGGAACATTATCATCATGTGGCACTGAGGTAGGATGAATTAACTTGAAAGTTTTAACTCTGGGAATCCATTGGTCCTTGTAATATGTATGTTTCTTCCATTTCCAACTCTCCACCTAATACCTTTCTTAAGGAGACTTCGACTCCAAAGGATGTTTTGCCGTCAGTAGGATGGACGATGTCCAAGAGGTGCTTCTAAGAACGACTTCCTTGGATAATATCTTGATTTTAGGACTGGTGCAAGCAATGAATCCTCCATAGTTAATAATCTCCACCCTTGTTTGGCAATAAAAGCTTAATTAAATGAAGACATACTTCTAAAACCCATTCCTCCAAACAATTTAGATTTACAAAGATTTTGCCATTTCTTCCGGTGGATCTTCTTAGATAGGGAAGGACCACCCCACCAAAATCGATCCATTAACCTTTCAATATGTTTCAGCATCATTTTAGGCATCCTGAAGCATGACATACGGTATGTTGCGATCATCTGGATGACTATTTTTAGCATAATTCACGACCCCCCATAGAAAAAAGGCTCGTCTTCCATCCTTGAAGCTTGTTCCAAATTCTATCTTTGAGGTCCTCATATGATTTCCATTTATTTCTTGTGACAAAAGAAGGCATTCTCAGATATTTTGCATGACATTCAATACCAGGAACTTCTAAAATATAGTCTTGTACGATATTTTTAAGATGTTGGGCTTCACCTGTAATGGCTTTAAGGAAAATGAGGCTATCATTCGTGAAAAAGAGATGAGAGATGCAAGGGCCCCTTCTGCCCATATGTAAACCAGATAGGGTCTTCATGTTGATGGCATTATACGATAGATCTGATAATCCATCAGCACATATGAGAAATAAGAATGGAGAAAGTGGTTCTCCTTGGTGAAGGCCCCTTTGTGGCATAGTATGACCATGTACCTCTCCATTAATCAGGGTGGAATATGTCATTGATGTGACACACCTTACGGTGAGATTAATCCAGTCTGAGCTGAAACTCAAAACAAGCATCATATGTTCTAAGAACACCCATTCCACTTGATCATATGTCTTATTGATGTCCAGCTTGAGGGCCATATGTTTGATATTCTTTCTGCTTCTGTCCCTCAGGAGATGTAAGCCTTCATAGCCGATTATGACATTATTTGTGATTAAACGACCCGGGACAAAAACACTATGTAATTTAGCTATGATGGAGTCAATCACCGATCGAAGTCTGTTCGTCATTTCTTTTGTGATTATTTTATAAATCACATTGCAAAGACTGATTGGTCTGAATTCAGACACCAATGTGGGTTTTTTCACCTTTGGGATGAGAACTAGATGGGTATGATTGATATCTGCAACCGATCTACCATTATTGTGCACTTCAGGACAGAGATTAGAATCGTCCTTCCCAATTATGAACCAGCAAGATCGATAGAAAGCTACGGACATTCCATCATAGCTGAACAAAGCCATTTTTATTTCCTCACTGCTGAATTACATGTTTAACATTTTATTCATTTCTGAAGACACTTTCTTGGGAACTGTATTAGTAACATTTAAAATAGTAGTAGGGGAGGGATTACAAGACTGAAAAATATTATTAAAATAAGAAATAAATGCATCACTTATCTGCTCATTTTCTTCAAACCACGTGCTCGACCGGGATACGATGCCTTTTATAAAATTACGTTTCTTCTGCTGAGAGGTTTTATGGTGCGATCACCAGCTTTCATCCAAAGGGTTTTAGCCTGTTGCCGCCAATATGTTTCCTCCTTCTCAAGGAGGATATCTAGTTTTGATTCCAGTCTGCCCAATTGGGATTGGGAGGGGTGGGTTACCATACCACTGTGAAGAGACTGCAACATATCCCGTTTCTTTTTTATTTCCTTCTTGTTTCGGTGAAAAGACCATTTTGACCATGACTGAAGTTTGTGGGCACATACATTAAGCTTGTCCGTAACTGCACTCCCATGGAAATAACAATGTTCCCATGTCTCAGCAACAATATTGTGGTAGTCTGGCTCCTGAAGCAATACCTCCCGAAATCGGTAAGGACGTGGTTGTTTCTGATCTAGTAATCTGCTAGTAGATAACATTATTGGACGGTGGTCTAAGAACCGGTAGTCCAGGTTTTTCACTCTAGTATGTGGGAATCGGCTCATCCAGTCGTGGTTACCAAACCACATATCTAACTTTTCAGTAACAAATTGATCACCGTGTCTTTTATTATGCCATGTGTATTTTGGACCAGTGAAGCCCAAGTCTTGGAGACCACTTGAATCAATGGCCTCCTTAAACTCATCCAGTTCAGTAATGGCCTTTGGAAGACCACCCATCTTTTCATGATGAAAAAGAGCAGCATTAAAATCTCCCCCACATATCCATGGACATTCAATGGAATAATTCAAACGTTCCAAGAGCTTCAAAGAATGTCTTCGATCTGCATGTACCGGATCACCATAAAAGCCAGAGACATATTCACCAATATTTGGGTCGTTAACCAAAGCATCAATATGGCCCTTCGAAAAGGACTGGATTCTAATATCAAATGGTTCGTTCCACAAGAGCATTAAACCTCCACTCAGACATTCTCTTGGCACACTAAAAAAATTCTAAAATTTGAGTCTAACTTTTGCATTATTTTTCTGTATTTGTGTTGCTTTTGTTTCAATGAGAAACAAAATATCGAGTTTTTCTTGCTGCACTAAATTTTGTAGTGCTCGGATTGCTCGAGGTTCAGTGGCTACTCGGATTGCGAAATCAACCTATATGAGGTTTGAGGTTCGAATCTGGGGAGGCCCTGCATTGTTCATGTGTGAACAGTGTGGACAAATGATCCCGAGTACGAGATGTCCTTGTGTGGCGGGCTGTACCGGGATAGGACAATATTATGGGATCATAGTGGTTGGGGTACGCTCGATGAGGTACCCATTACATCCGCGGGGTGTGACAAAAAGGCCTTATGTAATCCCGAAACCTCGAACATTCCATAATATGAGTTTCATTGTGACGTCTAGTCTCCGCCGATAGTGTTGATTTTGCTTTCATCTTCTTCTCCTGCCTATTTGCTACACCTAGAGGATCATTATGCGTCTTCCTCTTTTCTTGTCGTTCAATTTGAGAATGATCATTGTTGCTAGCTGGTGGGGTACGCGCCTTTCTCTTCCAAGTGCCCTTTTTGGTAGTTGTGTCATTACTTTCCATAGGATCTGGTGCCATAGTGAGAATATTTTGCATCTTATCATTAGCCGCTATTATCTCCACGGAATTAGTAATGCTCGCGCATGACTTTCCCATGATTGGATTTATAACTGACTGAAAATTTCCTTGTTTATCAACATGGAAATTGAGTGATGAGCTGTCAAGGATCTGACGCTCCCTTGGATTTTCCTTAGATTCAGCTATATGAATGAGATCTTTTTTTGAAAGTTGGCTTGGATGTGACGAGCCTGGAATTGCGCCTTCTTGATTTGGGAAAGAAATTGTATAAACCGTAACTTCCATATTGGAGGGGATTGGCTCAAATCCCCCATGACTTTCGGACTGTTGATCAGCTATTTTGGAAAGTTCGACCCCTTCACCGTCATCTGCAGGTTTGGTTGATTCCTCCGACCGGTCATGATTACCGGCATTCTCCTTAGTATCATTTCCAGTAGAAACTTGTGCTAGTTTTGTTGTATTTGAGGCCCTCAAGGCCTCAACCATGCTCCATATTGCAAGAAGTCAACTTTAGAAGACACTTGCATTTCTGGATATTCCCCACAATCTTTTAATACATGGTCTAGTTTCCCACAGGCATAGCAAAATTTGTTCAATCTTTAGTATTTTGTGTGAATCCCATGTTCTTCAGGTTGGCCCGGAATGACGATCTTCACTCAACGTCTAAGTGGTTTCCTTGGATCAATGGTTACTAGTAGGCGCATAAAATGACCCCAACATCCGCCCTCACCCGATGTATCAACATCAAGAACGTCACCTATCTATTTTCCAGTAGATATTCCAATGTTTCGAGTCATACATATCAAAGGCATATTATGTAATTGAATCTGGAAGGTGGCTTTATCAAAAGTTTGATCTTTGGGAACTGATGTTCCACGACTGTGCTCTAGGAGTAATAGTCTTCTGTCATAACTCCTCGGAGTATTATTCATGACTTTGTTAACATCAAACTCATGAGAGAATTTAAAAATAAAAGAGTTGTCACCTAAGAAAGTTATCTTAACTATACGTTGTAGTCTCTACATCTTATTGATTGCTGCAATAAAGGCTTCCTTCATCACTGGTTTATTGCTTAACAGTTTGCCTACCAAACAATGCTTGAGCAGTAGTTGACCTTCATTCGCCAACGTTTTATCAATTTGAAAAATATTATCCTCCGTATCTATTAGTTTTAGCGTCTTCCATTGATCTAGAAGTGTTTCATCTTCCATTTTACCATTCAAACCTCTCATACAGAAAGGGGAACGGCTCTCACTGCATCAATGTTACTTGTGTCCTT
Organism: Paratinospora sagittata; assembly: GCA_035771175.1. Classification (NCBI taxonomy): domain Eukaryota; kingdom Viridiplantae; phylum Streptophyta; class Magnoliopsida; order Ranunculales; family Menispermaceae; genus Paratinospora; species Paratinospora sagittata. The sequence continues at coordinate 6,355,001 of CM069605.1, forward strand.
TAAGTCAAATAAATTTTATAAAAGTTTTGTTATCTAACTAGAGGTGTAAGTCAACTGGACCGACCCAACCAACATGACCGAACCGAACAAAACTAATGGGTTTAGTTGAGTTGGCGCGATGTTTGAATTGGGATGGGTTGACAAATTCTCAACCCAACTTGGTTTGGGTTACGTTGGGGTTTAACTCTAAATCAACCCAACCCAACCCAACCCGATGCAACCCGAATACACCTAATGATATTCATAAATTTTAATAATTATTTTTATAAGATAATACTATTGTGTTTTAATTAATATGAAGCACCTAACACTTTTTTTTGTTTAATATCAATCATTACTTTGTATCGATGTCTTTATTACTTAAAACAAAATTAGATTTTTTTATCATAACTTTTATTTATATGATAAAATATATTATTGATGAAGTCATTCCAATTACTTTACTCTCATATTATTTGAGTTAATTTATAGTAAAATTATTATAAAACCTAAAGCCGACTCAATTGGCTAACTCAAACCAACCCAAATTAGTTTGGATTGGGTTAGGATTTGACTCCAACCCGACCCAACCTAACCTGTTACACCCCTTAATCTAACTATAATAGTAAACCTAAATCCAAATCGTCGAACCCTAAATTCGAAAATATTGTGTTTAGCTCAAGTGGATAGCATCTGTAGCCTTCTTTTTTTTTTTTTGAATTCCACACATCTCAATATCATTAAACAAAGAGGAATGAGAGGTTTCCTAAAAAAAAAATATCAGCAATTACAGGGGGGAACTTTTTCTATCTATACATGAGAAAGATGGGAATATAACCCAAATATGGTAAGACGATCAACAGCTCTATTGCATTCTCATAGCATTGCTAATAATGATACGTCTTGCCAATGGTTCAATAGACTTTTTCAGTCCTCCACCATTTCACCAACCTCAGTATTGATGTGAATACTTTTCTTGAGCTCGTCAATCATGCTTGTGGAATCACT